>JANHFT010002569.1:736020-749816 GCA_032467955.1 Pseudoxenodon macrops
TAGCTGGGGTTGGCCATATGTGTGTGTGTGTGTGTATATACACACGCGCGCACATACACAAATATATAGGGGCGTGTGGGTGTTCTAGGCAAGCCAAACAAAGGCGAGAATCTTCGCTAGTGATCATATTATATATATATAAATATAAATAAATAAATATATATAATATATTTATAGATATATAGATATATAGATATATATATTAAATATATAAATAAATAAATAATTGAGGAAGTTCTGCATTGCCATAATTTCGGTCTGCAAATGGGACTCGAAATCATCTTTTCGTTTTTGTTTCCAGGGTCGATAAAAAGAGGTCGTTCCAAAAGAAGGGGTTGGTAAATTTGTTGCTATACTAATGCCACTATACTAGCTCTCATTATTTTATGTACAATGATTTATTAACCGATAATTACCTTATTAATTATTTACCTAATAATAAATGGGACCTAGGGTTAAAGATTTTGCAGCACTGTTCCCCAGCCAGCATTATATATATATATATTACTTTAGACAGCTTCTCTTTCCCCCCTCTCATCTGCTTTATGTTGTACAATTGCTATATGTACCCCTTTGTGTGTGTTTTCAGTTTGTTTAACATAATTAATGAATTAGCTTTTAAGTTTACATAGTATATTGAACTATGATACATAAAGTGGGATAACACATCATTTTAAACTATATTTTTAAAAAATTGACCAAAATTAAAATGAATCAAGCTTTAGCACATTGTACAAAGACTGTACAAAGCCTTTGTAACTATCTGGTTAAATATGTTATGGAGAAAGGGTCTATGAGTCAAAAGAAAAAAATGGTTTGGTAGTACTGATAAATGAAAAGGCAGCTTTGATCTTGTACAGTGGGGGAGGGGGTAAACAACCTGAGGCCACCTGCAGCCCCTGAGGCTTTCAGTCCCTAGCACTCTCTTGAATTGTTTCCCAAAAAAATTAGAATTTTAAATTACATGGGGAATCACCATATTAACTATATTTTAAAAATGTTAAATTGAATATTTTGTTTTCATCCTGGCCACCTGTGCTTTGTACTATAGTCATCAGCACTTCACACACACAAAATCAAATGTGGCTTTTGATCCCTCCCCCAAAAGTTACATTTTTCTAATGTAATGAGTTGTATATTTCCAATTTGTTTATTGCATTTGAATAGTAGTGTACTATTAATGTCAACATTAACAGCTACAATGATATATTAGAAACCCTAAATCTGTGATAGTCAGATTATTAAAAAAATATAAAGCTGATAAAAGGTGCAAAAAGACATAACCTCTCCCCAGAGCAATTACTCTGTGATAAAAGAGTATAATATTTAATTATTCTTAGCTTTAAAATGTTTAGGGAGAGCATTATTTACTTGCAGGATGTGTGTGTTGTGCTTATTATTCCATTTCCTATTTTTCTTGTTTCCTGGCAAAGCTGTTTATACCTTTTAACAGCATTGTTGTTGCTGTTAAAAGAGCTTGTTACCTTTGCTCTTGCTCCTTTCAGTATTTGTGGAGTGTTAGCCAAGTGACATCATTTTTTATATTAGGAAATTGGAGTTCTCACCATTCACAACTATTCCTAGGCAGTCAAAATAGGTCTTGAAATTCCAGTCAAGAAATGTGGATAGAAAGAACTGGAATTCCACAAATGTAAGTAAATAAATTACAATAAGCTTGACCAGAATTTTAATCAATTGTTTAATTGGGACTGAGCTTATGGGGGAATGGAAGAAGTGGGAAAGACAAACCTGACTAAATAATTGAGACATACTGATGATATGTTAAAAGTGAATGAAATAATGTATGGTAGTCAGGTATAATTCTGTCATTGCTAACTACCACACTTAATAAAGATATTGCTTCTGCTCCTGTTTAGCCTTGCCTGTCACCTGAGTGTTTCACCTGTCCTTCTCTCTCTCTCTCTCTCTCTCTCTCTCCCGCTCTCACCCCTCCCTCCCTCCTTCCCTCTGTGTGTGTGTGTGTGTGTGTGTTTGCTTATTAAGATGCGTGTGCAGCTTCAGACTTCTGTTACATTGAATGTGTTCTTGCAGGAAACAAGTTCAAAAAACTTAGTGTGTTGTGCAACCCCCCTCCAAAAAAAAGTATAGTTATAATTTATAGTTCAGTGTTCTGTACAAATCCAGGCAATTAGATTAATTCAGTTAATCAAGATTTAGCATTTTGTGCCAACATGGTCTATCTTTGATAATATCTCTAAAAATATACAATATATTATTTCTCAGTTTAATAGCCTGTTTTTATTTTCTGTCTATTGTTCTGTGGAATTTTAAAGTAAGCTTATGGAATATATTTCTTGTGTTGCAAAAAGAATAGAACACTGAACTTGGCAATAACACTTTTGTTTGAATTCTTGCTTTCTGACCCTTCATCCTGAGCAAAATTAAAAAGAATCAGGGCTGTTTATTTCTCTTCATATCTTTGCAAATGCCTTAGTTATGATGTATTGTTTCAGTGTTTGTACAAGGGCTCAGTGAACCAAGAGAACACTATGTTTGCATAGTGATAGAAATGATTATGGGTTGAATACTGTATTGTATGTAAAAATATGAAAACCACTTACTAGTAACCAGTTGCTGCTAAATAATTTTACATAATGTATGTTACATAGACAGGTTTTTGATAATAGCCAAAAGTGTTTTTTCTTTTAATGCAGTAAGATTGCCATATGTAGGTTTTAATACAGTTTGAAATGTATGGAGACAGTATCTGAGAAAATCAAGATGTAAGCACATCTTTAGCAGATTAGATGAACAATGTAGCACTCAAACACTGAGGTCATAGATTTAATTGTTAGTCTTTATGACTATGGCATATTTCTTCAATGTATATTGAATTACAATAAATTTCCAGTTAAAAAAATTACATATTGGCTTCATCTTTTTGTCTCAGATATGTCTGGAGGTTAAATATAAGTCTCACCGTCAGTTAAATTTCTTGTGATTTAAACTTTAGCTTTTAATGTTTTAGAAGTTGCTCATGTTCATTATATATGTCTATATTTTAGAGACTCTACGGGGGTGGGTAATTCAGTGGTCCACAAGCGGTCTCCTTTGCACCGAAACCAAAAACCACCAATATCCTTGACCAAACTCTCCTCACGGGATGGACAAAAATCCAAAAAGCCAGTGTGCAAATTTGAAGAAGGTCAAGATGTCCTAGCCAGATGGTCAGATGGCTTGTTTTATCTTGGAACTATCAAAAAGGTAATCCGTTTTTAATTAACCTACTAGCTTTACAACATTTTATGGCAAAATTGCAAATTGTTATTATGGCTGCAAATCTGTTTTTATTTCAGATAAACAAACTTAAGCAGACCTGCTTTGTTATATTTGAAGACAGTTCCAAGTCCTGGGTTCTCTGGAAGGACATACAAACAGGCAAGAACCTTATATCATCATGATGATGATTTGATCCTTTAGTAATTAATATAAAGCATGGATTTACTATACTATTTCTAAATTCCTTCCAGTTGAGATTTAGAGTCCAGCAGGCATGAGGAAAGGGTTAACTATTCAGCTGTCACTTGCCTATGGTGGTGACTTGTAAAGAGGAAGTGGGGCTAGAAATGTAATTGATCATTCTAAGTAGAGATGAAAATTGTAAGGGGAGCAACATGCTGGATGCAAAATATGTATGGCCCATATAACCCAAAGACAGATGAGTTGCTGGATTTATAGAATTATAAGGTCTCTTTTATAACTCTTGATCTCAACTACACCAATCAAACACTGTTCTAAGTCATGGTTCACAGACCAGAGTGGCTGAGTTAACATATTATGCAAAACAAAACCCAAATCACATTATGTCAGGACTTGGCAATCAGTGTTCAAAATGTAAAATATATTCATTTAGTATGAAGCCATGCCTTTTTGTTGTTTTAGGAGCTACTGAAACGGGGGAAATGGTCTGTACAATATGTCAGGAGGAATATTCAGAAGCACCCAATGAAATGGTTATATGTGATAAGTGTGGTCAAGGTAATTTAAAAAAATAAGTAGACATTTTAAAAATGCATTAGTATATTGTGTGCAGACACAATATGTTTTAGTATATTGTGTTATTTACAACTGTAATTGATCCCGTAATTACGATAATAAGTTGTGGCAGTCATTAAGCAGGTCACCAATACTTTTGTTTTGCCCAATTTTGCAACCTTATTCACAGTTAAGCAAATACACCGGTTGTTAAGCAAACCCATGGGTGTTCTGTGCCATAATCCGGAAGGTAAACACTGTTTTCTCACAAAATGTCATAAATTGTCATGTGAATTGCAATTAGCCATAAATGTGGATCAGTTGCCAAGTGTCCAAAATACAATCACATGACCATAGGGAAGTGGCCATTGGAACTTCGAAAGTGGATTGTAAGTAGTTCTGGGGAGAACTGCGTAACTTCATATGGTTGCTAAGTGATTGGCTATAAATCAAGACTACCTGTAAACCTAAGTGCATAGGCATTTCTATTGATGCTTATTACATTTATGCCATTCTCAATGTCTCATTGTGTTTTCTAGTATCGGGGCATTTAATTTAAAATGTTTGGTTATGTGTTTTAATGTGGGAGAGGAAGATGTACATTGCTTTATATCCTCTTAAAAAGAGGGGTTTTTTTCTTTTTAATTCAGGTTATCATCAACTGTGTCATACACCAAATATCAGTTCTAATGTGATAGATTCAGACGATAAATGGCTGTGCCGGCAGTGTGTCTTTGCAACAACAACAAAAGTAAGTTGATTACTTAAAAATGTAATTGCACTTACTTGAAAATTTATTTTTGTACAGTATTGGATACTAACATTTTCTGGTTTAATGCATTTTATTTTAGAGAGGTGGCGCGCTTAAGAAAGGACCAAATGCTAAAGCACTGCAGGTCATGAAGCAAACATTGCCTTACAATGTAGCTGACCTTGAATGGGATGCAGGCCATAAAACAAATGCCCAACAGTGTTATTGCTACTGTGGAGGTCCTGGAGAGTAAGGAGTTGACATACTTATGAAAATATTTGTTCAGTTTTTTTCTATGTTCTCTTATTTGTCAAGAATATGTGTGAGACCAAGTGTTTAATAAATTATTTATTTAAAATAAATGTTTAATAAAGATGATGTCTGCAAAAGGCAGAAATGTCAATGAATGCATAGTGACCAGTTAAATCTTCAGGAGCAACTCTCATATAACTACTACTGTTGTAGCTTTCATTTTATTTTTCTTAAAGCAGCCACTTTAAGAAATGCTAACTGAGCATAACATGAAATAGGATGGCACTCCATTTTGCTATAAGTTAATGGATCAGCAATCTGCCAAATGACAACTTTCCTGTCTCTAGTCTGGGAACTTTTATTTTTATATGACATAGTCTATTATATATATATATAAATGATGTGATTTTATTAGTTCTAAACTTCATATGTAACTACATTTAATGCTTTTCTGCTAGATTTACTAGCAGGGCATTTACTGCATAACAATTTTCATTTTTTCTTACTGTTAATAAAGCTGGTATTTGAAGATGCTACAGTGCTGCAAATGTAAGCAGTGGTTCCATGAGGCTTGTGTGCAGTGCCTGCAGAAGCCAATGCTGTATGGTGACAGGTAAGATGTTTTTCTTTGATCTTCTATTGTGTATTAGGTATCCCCTTTGGGAAGGACTGTATTCAGTCCTGTACTCAAATATTCTCCATGGCTATAACTGTGATACTCTTGGCAAGATCTGTTTGATTAGTACATATTTAATCTTTCATATTTCAAATTTTATGTCCTTTGGTATACCTTATTTTAATTGTGATGCTTCTGACACAAACTGTGATATTTACATTGATGCGTTCATAAATAAATATGCTACTATTTCGATGCATTGTTAGATTTATTCTATTTATGGTCTTCCCTGAATCAAGTTTTAACACAAGGATAAAAACATTTAAAAGATTGATAAGAACATAAATCCAGACTTTTCACTATTTGTTTGAAAACAATCTTTTATTTATCACTTGTTGATGTACTTTAACTATGAAAACAGATTTGTTTTTTGTAGCCTTAAATATCTTGTCAAATGAATTGCTGTCACTATAAAAGCAAATATGTTCACACACTGAATATGCCTTTTAAACTTATTTTTAAAGGTTTTATACATTCATTTGTTCAGTTTGTAGTTCTGGACCAGAATACCTCAAACGTTTACCCTTGCAGTGGTAAGTACAACTTAAATCAATCTTGGGCAAATATATTCAGCATTTCATTGCACATCTCTGTAAAGATAGTTTTGTAGTTACATTATTTGAATGGAGTTTGCACAAGTAATTAGAATATGGATATATTACTTTTGTTATCCTCTTCCCTTCTGGTTTGCGTTGAGAAAGTGAAAAACAAAATATGTAGAAAGCAGGATTTTGTTTTAGTGAAATAGATCTGCTGATTGTTGGCAGGCAATCATTGTGCCTGTCATGTACAGAATGGGACAACTTGCTGCAGTTTACTTGCCCTGGCCATCTTGTTGCAGCTGTCTCACCATGGGACAATTCAACACAGGATAACTCAAGAGAGGAGCAAGTAAAATTGCAGCTCACCCCATCCTCAAGAACTTCTAACCTGAGAAGGTTCAAACATAAAGCAAGACAAGGCCCACTGCACTTCACTTACCGGTATCTCTCCCTTGAATTATCCCACATTGAATTGTCCTGTAGCAAATTGGCCAGGGTGAATCAGTTGGGACGAGTTGGACAGGGCCTGTCAGCTGTAGTGAGTTAGACCCTGTCATCTAGACAGTTAATGTTCTCATATTTAAAATGTTAAAACTTACTAATTGTTATTTAAACTTCTGGATTCTAGGGTAGATATAGCACATCTATGCCTTTACAACCTAAGTGTTATTCATAAAAAGAAATATTTTGATTCAGAACTTGAACTCATGACATACATTAATGAAAATTGGGATCGACTCCATCCTGGTGAAGTAAGTTTTTGAAATATTGATGTTTTTTATGTATTTCTATAGTTCAAAAATCCAACAGTTAAATTGTGTAGATATATTTAACAATTGTTCAATCTATAGTAAAATTGTACTAGATAAAAAGTTTGTTTCCCTGGTTAATGTTGACATGCTTTGAAACTGTTGTTTTTGAGATTATTTATTTTGAGTGTTTTATTTGTATTTAAAAAATCTTAAGATTTGAAAGTTAATGTCAGATGCAAAAGATCAGGTCCACACATGAAGATCCAATTAAACATTGCTACTTATGCCTATGCGCAGGAATCTTCTGGTTAGCATTTGCTTGGCATTATATAAGGGTCAACAAAATTCAAGGGAGGTTAGCCTTAGTTTGCTTCTGGCCACATAGGGATTCTAGGCTGATCCGTCTTTTAACTGTGCCCCAGGTTCTGCCACTCCTCCTACAGTTACACATAATCCACATATTTTGTCTATTTTATATATGGTAATATATAAAGTATGGTCTTGTGATTAATAGAAGTTTGAATTTCAAAGCAGCTTTCTTTTTTTAAATAGATGTTTTTCAATAAAAATGTTTATATATATAGTCCTTACAATCTGTTACTTCAAAGTTACAACAGATCTCCCCAGAACAATTTTATGATGCAATTTTGAAGTTTCAATGGCTATACCTACAATCATGTGATCATATTTTGGGTGCTTGGAAACCAACCAGCATTTGTAGCCATTTGCAGCATCCAGTGGCCATTTCCTCAACAAATTCTTCTATTAAAATATTTATTTTATTGGACATAGAATGCAGATTGTTCATACTTCACCAAAGGAACAAGTATTTATATTTCAGTATTAAAACTATACCCATAAATACAAGCGATATTTAGCAATTCAGATAGATACAGAACAATATGTTCAATGCCTTGTTTGTAGAATAATGAAGATAACTAAACTTTTGTTCCCCCTCTTATTTGTTAATATGCTGCAGTAGATATTTTAGAATTTTGCCCTGTTACATAAGAAATTCTAGAATGCTGCTATGTTTTATATCTTTCAACTGTTAAGTATTAGTGCTTATGGGTGTTACTGCACATTTCAGTAGATTAAATTACTTCTTGATACTTTACAGCTTGCAGACACACCAAAATCTGAAAGATATGAACATGTTCTAGAGGCATTAAATGATTACAAGACCATGTAAGTTGATAAGGGTTTTCATACAATTTTCTCTTTTATTTCCTTTAGTTTAATCAGACAATAGTCTACATTTTTTTCAAATGTTATCTAAAAACATGTGTAGCTGCAACAGAATATTATTGTTTGTCTAAATCTTTAAGTCAGATTTTATTTCTGAGTAGAAGTTGTATGAATGTTTACTTACGTTTTTCCCAATATTGGCATTTGAGCAGGCTGTGAGTAGTGCCATACATTTGTTAATAAATGGAACTACAGATCTAAAGAAATGAGTTTTGTCTTCATGTTCTGCATTTAATATCTTGAAATGCAGGTTTATGTCTGGGAAGGAAATAAAGAAGAAAAAACATTTATTCGGCTTAAGAATTCGAGTTCCTCCTTGCCCACCAAATGCTGCTTTTAAGGCTGAGAAAGAACCTGAAGGAACTTCCCATGAGTTCAAAATTAAAGGCAGAAAATCATCTAAGTCTGTGCCTGATCAGAGGTAAATAGACTAAAACTGAATAAAATTACAGACAGAAGCTGTAAAAGAATTCCCAACAAAGATTAACTGGAAATAAGCAGAATCCTAAAGACTAGGGAATCAAGGGTTGCCTATGTTAGACCAGGTTGAGCTTGTGCAGTTAAAATAGCATAAAGAACCAATTCGGTCTAGTAGTTAAAGCACCAGATTAGAAACCAGGAGAGTGTTAGTTCTAGTCCTGCCTTAGCCATGAAAGCTGGCTGGGTGACTTTGGGTCAGTTACTCTCTTAGCCCAATTCACCTCACAAGACTGTTGTTTTGACGAAAATAGCAGAAAGGAATATTATTTATGTCGGCCACCTTGAGTTATTAAAAAAATAATAAAGGTGGGAAATAAATAGAAGATGTAATTTTAACAACTACTGCTACTTTTGTCCTTACATACAGTAGCATAAAAATGCTCAATCTAAGTAGGTACTATTTAGTAGTACAAAGCATATGATATATCTATCCAGATCAAGGTAGTAGTTGACAAATACAAGCTATGTGTGATCTTAATACAGAATTGGCCAAGAGTTAAATGAGTAGTTTTGTGCAGTAAACTCAAAACCTGTCTTTATGTTTGAGCAAAATGGCTTGCTAAACTCAGATTAAAGCTTTGACTGTCAACAGCAAATGGAATGAGTATACTGCATAGCTGGCTATCTTCTATAAACTGGGTATCTTCTATAAGATTAGTGGCCTAGAAAATAAACTTGTTGAAATCTTGAGATAGGACAGATTGGTAGAGGAACATCAATACCACATGCTACTTCAGTAGATAGGCACATCCCAAGAAGGATGAATGGAAGTGTTGTATTTTCTAGTGTGAAGGAATGTTCTCTAATAAATTATTCTTAAATGTCAAGCAGTTGTGATAATTCTAATCAGTTTTTAAAAAGAATTGCACAATCGATTCTTGCTAATATGTGCACAGGTTGCCTCTGATCAGCATCTTTTTCAGCATGTCTGTGTTAGTTTATTTGGATGATAGTACCTGAATAATATATCGACACTGAATTGACAGCTCCTTTGGATTACCTATAGACTAGGGGTCGGCAACCTTAAACAGTCAGAGAGCCACAAAGGCCCTAACCGAAAGCCCCCCATTCAATTCTGGAGCTAACCGGAAGTCCGGTTACCCCTACCATAGTGTCTCCACCTAGCGTGGCATCCATTTTCCTCTACCTATCCTAACTGAAAGCCTTATCAATTGTGGAGCTGACTGGCGACAGGAAGCCAGCAGAGGCATGAAGGAGCCACATGCGGCTCCAGAGCTGCAGGTTGCTGACCCCTGCTCTAGGGAAAGGATTGGTACAGCCCTCCTGGTTCTACTTAATTTCTTACCAACCTTTGATAAACATTGATTGCAGTATCTGTCTAAAACATCTCTGGAGATTCAGAGTCAAGGTTACTGTGTTGCATTGATTTTCCTCCTTCCTTGGGATGGTTCCAGCTGGTAGCAGTGATGGGAGAAAGTTGAACTCAAATTCTTTTTCTGTGCTGCCATAGGGTTCTTTTTCTTCCTATTTAACAGGAAACTATTGAAAAAGTTTGTTTGCCAGTATCGGATTACAGTGTTTACAGGACTTAGTTGTATAGCTTGACCCTGGGCTTAACAGGAGAGTTAGTTAAGATGTTATCTCAATGCCTAGAAGCTATGATCATTTTGGAGAAAGTCTCTGGATCAGTTCCAGCAAATAGAATGGATATGAGATGCAAAACACCTGAGACTAGTGGTATTTCATCTTTCATTCTGATGAGGGTTGTGATCTGGACTGAAATAGTTCATCATCTGGAGGTTATTTCAGACTCCCAGTTTCTGCTCAGGTCTTTGTAGTGTTGCATTTTGTGCAGCAGTTATGGCCATTCCTGGACCATATAGGTTGGTCACCTCTCAGTAGAATTAGTACAATTTAATCTACCTGGGGCTGTCCTTGAAGACTATCCAGAAACTACAAATGTTCCAGAATGCAGTGACACTTAGACTTAAGTGTTCTTTTGACAAGTAACATTACTACTGCATGAACTACACTCTTTGCCAGTTGGCTTCTAGTGCAATTCAAGAAGCTAACTGGTAATTTCTTTTAAAGACTTACCTTGCTTGAAACTTAAATATCTTCGGATTCCTTTCTCACAGCAGTTGTGGCTGTTCAATAACATTTAGTGAGGAGAGCCTCCTTTGTCTTTAAAGGATTGCCATCTTCAGGAAATACATGCCTTTCTATTACTTCATTCCCTCTCCTTTGGAATAGCACTGCAGCCAGTCTGATCAATACTGTTGGCATTTTAGGAAAGTCTTTAAGACCTGACTATTTAGTACAATCTTTGGGGATGTGGTATGGTAGATCATCACTTTGCAGTTGGCAATTGGTACAATTTTGATTACTTTTCCTCTCTGTAGTGACAGATTAGAAAGTTTTGTGGTTATAGTGCAGAAATATAAATTGAAAGTGATTTTTCTCTGTTGGTTCTAGTGGGGTGTAATTGATAATCATGTTTTTATTGATATACTGCTTTTATATTTCACTTCTTAGAGATTTACTTTTTATGAACAGTCAAAAGATAAAGCATAACTAATACAATTATAAAGGGAATTTCAGAAATGAAATTGTTAATAAATACAGACCAATATTACTGTTTAAAACTAAAACTCTTTTCCAGGGAAGTCACTAATGGTGTAGAAAGAAAGGGAAAGAAAAAGTCTGTAGGCCGTCCCCCTGGCCCATATACTAGAAAAATGATTCAAAGAATGTCTGAGCCATCTGTTTTGGTAAGTGGTAATCAGGTTTACTTATTTAATAAAATAAGTACTACTTTATTATTTCCTTATTTAATGCAAATGAACATGTTAAACTGTCTTTTTAATGTTAACAGAGAGTTGAATATTTACGGAATCTGAAAAAAAAAATCTGTCTTATTCCTTTAGGAAAAAGAACCTGTTATAGTGCCAGAATCCCCTGTTTTGGATTCTCCTAGCACTACTGGGTATGTATGGGAAAATATTCAGTTTTTTATTCAAACAAAGCAAACACCTCTCTCCCTTATCTGTGCAGACATATACACACACACACACATACATATGCATACTCTACATATGTGATGAAATGTAAGGGGTTTGTATTCCACTATGGTAAATAATGTTTTTTTTAATAACAAAGTAAAACTAAAGATTAAGAGAATTTGAAGAGCGATGTGATGAAAGAGACAACAAAATAAAAAAGGAAAAGGAGCAAGCAGTACACAGAAAACAGAAAAGAAATAAGTGCCCTTTTGTAAAAAAAAAAAATATCTCATTCTGTAAATAAATATGGAGTTTGGTACTTTGGAGCAGAAACAGATACATATGGTCTGTTCATACAGTACTGTATTTTCATTCTACAGGGAGTCCTTTATTAGCTGCCTTGTATAATGACTATTCACAGTTAAAGATGGTGATAGAAAAAGTAACTTTACAACCAGTTCTCACATTTATGACCTTTGCAGGTTTGTAAGCAAAGCAAAGCTGAAATAAGATTGTAACCACAGTTGTGTTTTCACTTGGAGGCTGCTTTGCTTCACAACCATTTTACTGGTTCCAGTTGTAGTTGCTAAATGAGGATTACCTGCCTACAATTTTAACTTTTTAAAAACTGATCTTAAAAAATTGGATTGTAATATCCTTCCCCATGCCTAATAAGGAAGGAGATAATTTCAATTTAAGAACTTGCTTTCATATTTATATTAAAACTAGAAAAACAATTACACCACTTCTGACTGACTAAATCTGGTTTGGCCAAAATTTAATATTTGTCAATTTAATTAATGCTAGGTTATATGAAATTCTAATATCTATGTCAATTTTTATTGTATGACACCATGATATCATTCAGAAGATCTGATGGAACTGCACACTCATCCAATACCTCAGATGTGGAATCCACAGGTGCTGCCAGTACAAAAGAAACTACCTCAAACAGTATTTCCAAGCATTACAGGTGCAGTATTTCATGTATTACAAACACACCTATATGTATAGATAGGTTGTACTGTTTTTATTTAAAGATACTTGGTATGTTGAAGAAAATATGCTTCATCTATACCATCTTGAGCTGTTAACTAGAGCATTTCATTTCATATATGACATTTAAATATTTGAATAGTTTTAAATTTCTACAATATGCTGACTTCTAATAACAAAAATCGTGTATGGGAGTGTACTTCTGAATGATGTGTCTGTGTGTTTAAATAAGTTGTAGTTATGAGGATCTTTATGATAAAATTGCCAATGTTTTTCAGTAGCAACTCCAAAAGTAGGAACATAGAGAGGGGGCTGTATCCACAACAGCAGATTTGATTAGTTAGGTAGAGCCTCTAATTTGTCAAAGAAGATTAAGACTCCCCTCCCTTTTACTTTCTTCCATGGAAGTAGTGTAGTAGCAGCAAAATCATATCATTTTCCGCTGCATTTATTAGATGCACTGGAAGAAGATCCATGTTCTTGGCAAGCTTACAAGGAATCTGCTTTTCCTTATTTTAGAAATGCTTGACAAATTTAGCAGCAAAAATCAGTTTAAAAATGGGCAGGCTAAATTAGTAAATTATGCATTGGTACACGCTGGCTTCCAGTAATGTGGCTGAATGTGTCATGTCTTATGTAACATCGTTTGCTGTGCAGTAAAATTATCTTAACGGAAAGCAAGAATCAAGTTAGCTCCTATCAGCTGTAGTGTAAATATAAAACAAATGCTCCAGAAAAATTACTCAAGTATATTTAGTGTTGTAAAAGATAAAACATAGATAAAATGTCTGTATGAAACATAGTCCCCCACATCCTGAGAGGTAAATTGTCTCCAATCCATGATGGAAATGTGGCCATAAATCTCACTAAAATCATACTGCTAATTTGTCTCCATTTGATTCAGCATTAATTGAACTTTCCTTTGCTGTATCTTAACAAAGAAGGCATTAAGAGTAGAGTAGATTTTGTTTTTTGGGGGGGAAAGTAAGTTTTATTTTCCATACAGACAGTTACTGTATTTTTTGGAGTATAAGACGCACCTGAGTTTTTGGGGAGGAAAATAAGGGGGGGGAATCTGCCTACCAGGTATTCATCTGGCTAGCGTCCTTAGTCTGGTCAGCTTCAGCACATTATTTTATC
>JANHFT010002569.1:749916-764736 GCA_032467955.1 Pseudoxenodon macrops
TCTTTTTTAATCTTATAAGCCAACCATCTCCCTGGTTTGTTAGCATTTTCAAAAAAGTTTTGCTTTGCTTGTTTTATTTTGTAGGCTACTTCTTCATTTCCCATCATATTTATTTTATGTTTCTGCATTGCCATTTTATTTTTAGTACCTTTATCTTGTGGTTTTTTTTGTAAGACTTCCTCTAGATTTTGTTGTGGTATTACATATTCTAATTTTTTTCTAAATTAATTAATATTGTATGTGTTTTGCAGTTTATCTGATTCTAGAAAAAGGACACGAACAGGAAGAACTTGGCCATCCACGATACCCCACTTAAGGAGAAGAGGACGTCTTCCACGAAAAGCACTCCAGATTCAGAACCCAGAAATTGTAAAAGAAGATGAAGGCAAAGATGACTATCAATATGATGAACTCAATACAGAGATTCTGAATAATTTGGCAGATCAGGAATTGCAGCTTAATCATCTCAAGAACTCTATTACCAGTTACTTTGGTGCTGCAGGTAGGATAGCTTGTGGTGAAAAATACCGTGTTTTGGCACGTCGGGTTACACTTGATGGAAAAGTTCAGTATCTTGTGGAATGGGAAGGAGCAACTGCTTCCTGACTATAGTGCTGAATAATATTTCCTGTACTGCCCTTTATCTATTTATAGGCAGATAAGTTTATACAGTACATTTGAGTGCAGAACGGAACCTAAATGGATATTTGTAAAAATGAAAAACCAAGTTAGCCTTAACACTTCTTGAACAGAACAATTTTTTATCACATAAGAGGCCTATCGACTAAAAAATTAAGGCTAGATTCTTAATGTGTTTAAAATGAGGATCTAGACTGTGTTGGGTTGGGAATCTGGGATTTCATTTGCTTTAAAATATTCACAAGTCAAAGAAAGCCTTGTCTCTAGTGTACATTCCATGGATGTTTTTTGTGAGTAGGGACTATTTTCTGTAAGTAGGACAAATTTTGAAAATGATACTTGATCTTTTCTTATCCAGAAGTTTGCAAAAGACTATTTCTACTTTGACAACCCTAGATTTTCATACAGTGCAGTGTATATACTTCCTGCTGAGGACTGTAAAATATTAAAATCTTTCAAGCAAAATGTATAAAATATATATTGAGCTTGTAAATTGCTCTGTGACTAGACTTTGTTGTCTTTTTAATATATTCTTTGCATGTGTATATATACACATATGTGTGCATGTGTATATATGTGTGATTGTGACCTATGCAATATAAATTATGGGATTGGGCAGCTTTTGACTATATTTCCCATAATGTCTTATCAGGAATAGTTGCAGTATTTACACAGCAGCATTTCTTCTCAGGCTATATTGGGTGCTGTTGTTTGCCACATAGTATAGAATATGTGTCAAATGAGTGCTGGGTATTCTGGCAGTAAGTGCAGTCATTAATGTCATAATGCTTTTAGAAAATAATTCAGGCTGCAGTTCTACACATGGGAGCCCAGTGATTTTGGAGTGCCTCTCAGGTTCACATTATCCCTCTCCTGCGCAAATGCCCACTCTTTTTGAAAAATGGATATCAATTACATGAAACCTAAAACCAAGGCTTATTATAGTTGCCTCTAATTAAATTAGTTCTAAGTGAAGGAGGAGAGATTAAACATACCGTACACGCTCTAGTTTTTCTTGTTAAAGGTACCTGGACACAGTGCAGCTACACCAGGCCAGGTTTTTGATATTGCAGTTCTCAACTCATTTACATTCAACTCAGAAGGATTTCTAAACATGTATAGTATTACATTGTACAATTCCTTGAAGCAGTCTGGCTGTGCACAACCTTGCAGCATCAGTTTATGTTGGCGCGGGGAACTCTAGCTGGTTGAGGCACAGACTTGAACATTTGAGCATGAGCTCTATATAAAAAAAGAATTTAATAATTTGTGACATGTTGATTGTAAAATCATTTTCAGTTACTAAAAAACAAGTCAGCAGGACTCACATTAACAATCCTCTTGGGTGTGATAATAAGTATAGTTGGAAGAAAAGGTTTAATTACACAGGGTTAAGTATGTTGCCATTTGAAGTAACAGTACTGATTTTATTACAAAATTACCTCTTCTGTTACTAGAAATTAATCAAATTTAAATGGGTAACTTTATTTTACTTGTAAAATAACAAATTTGTTTTTTACTGGGGTTAGCAAGATTTAGGTGAATAAAGTTGGCAACGACTAGTGGAGTAAAATCCGCAGTGACTCCTTTACCTTTATCTTAATGGATTTCTTTATCTGAGTTTTTGATATTTTTTTTAACCAAAGAGTAAATCTTTTTACTTAGAAGCTTCTTCCTTTAATTAGAGACAGTCTATTAGACATGGGTTGCCAACAAAATAAATGGTCACAGAAAAATTAAATAACAATTGCAGAAAAAGTTGTCCGATGAAATACTGCTCTGCTCTTATTTATGATTTGAAAAACAAAAATACTGTTAGGATTATCAAGGAAAAATGTCACCTTTTACAGAGCCAAAGGAAGAATAGATAAAATGCATTGTCCGGTGTTTGGGGTTTTTCAGAAAATTTAGTTGAACAAAGGTGAAAATTAAAATTTACTTCCACTTGTCTTCACTAAAAATGTGGGTCTCTTCCATTTACTCAATCTCAGCTATTAAGTTGCCTTGCCTATAGCTACAATATTTTCATAAGAACAGGTAACCTTTTAAATGTTGGTCTTTTGAAATAATGCAAAATGTTGTTTTGTTGCAATTCACAACCAGTTTTTTAATTTTCTTTTTCTGCAATTTTTTGTAATTCACATTGAACACCAGCAGTATTTGCAGTAGGGCTTCCATGCAAGATCACTATTGGAATCTGATAGGGGAGAGAATGTGATAAACTATTGGTTTAATTGTGGATGTGTGTTTTCATTTTGTCATGGTGGTTGACATGTTTGTATTGCTGGAACTGTTTTCTAGAATTCAAATTCAACATTAAATGTGTGTATTTTTAAGAACCTGTTTCTAGTTGCATTTGTTAAGCATGCAAAAACAAAAGCTCAGCTCTTGTTTTAAGTTTCTTAAAATAAATTCTGGATATTTTCAGTAGATGATGGTAAAGCTAATCTTATATGCAATTTTGTTAGGACTGTACTGACAATGTATTGTTATCATTCCCAAATTTATTACTACTAGTACTACTAAAGTCCTATTGGCAACACCAAAGTGTTTCCAGGTTGAAAGGATTGGACGGTGACATCACTGTTGCCCAGAGGATGCCCAGTTGGGGGCTCCTTTCACTCCCATTAAGTTACCCACCAAAGTGATACCCATTCATCCATTTGTGGTTGCGTGTTTTCAAACCGCTAGGTCAGCAGAAGCTGGAGCATGTGATGGGAATTCACCCCACCCCATGGTAGCAGCCTAGTCTCAAACACGAGCTTGCCGATTGTCAGCCCAGCATCCTACCCTCGTGAGCCACTATGCTCATCCCAAATTGGCTGTATCAGTGCTGCTTCTTTTTACATAGTGGTGAAATGACAGTCCAGTGCCAGATATTTTAAGGCAGCCTAAAAAATTATGTAGGGCCAAAAATATTTGAAAAAACAATCTTGATTAGTAAATGATAGAACATTTTAGATTCACTTTGGATTGCTAAAAGTTAGTGTGTTAGTGTGCACTATAAAAACATTTTAGCTTATTGTTTAAATTTATCCTGCCAGGTCTGTAATGACCTTTGGAGACAGAATGAAGAGATGCAGTCAGGGAATGGTCATGTAAATGACAACTGAGACTGCGACAGTAATATGGGCAGGGCAAGAAGCAGGGCAAGAAGCTCAGAAGAGACCGTTCCTAGTTACTTGGGCTATAAAGGAAGAGGGAAAAGATGTATGTTCAGATTTGCAAGATTATGCTAATTTAAGTGTACAATAAAATAAAATTCACTCATCTGATATATCTTGAGTGGCTGACAGTTTCATTACTTAAATAGGTTTAACTTACAGGAGAGCAAGCCCATTTTGTTAAATATATTAATTTCAATGGAGAAAAAGAATAAACTTATATTACTAAAACAGCAGTTAGATAATCTAAAATTAAAGATTTGTTATTAATAAAGTAACCTAGTGCACGTAAAGCGCAAATACAATGATATCCTAAATACCTCTGAGCCCTTGAATTAGGTAGGATTGCTGGGTCCACCTTTTGGTGTCCAGAATGGTATCTGATGGTTAAGTACAAGTAATCCTCATTTACTGACTGCAATTAGGATTGGCAACTGTTGCTAAGCAACATGGTCATAAACTGAATCGCCACTGACCATGCCTTCCTTACAACAATTGCTCTGGCTATGATGGTTAAGTGCAATATTTCATAACCATGACTTGCAAATTCCTGCTGGAAATTACAGTTACACTGTCTGCAGAGTATTTATGGGGCATAAGCAGTCAGGCATTAGAGTGTCTAGGGGCAAGATTTACTCTCTCTGTCTGATAGCACTGTATATTTGCATACATTTTAAAAAGGTGCTGTACTTTAAACAATAGCAAAAATTTGCTCCCAAGATGGAAAGATCTCTGAATGTTTCCTTCTATTTTTCTCTTATCATGTTCAATGTTAGAGATTCTTGTTCTTGTAAGAGAGAACAAAAGAACAGCACAGGTGGGAGAAACGAGAGAAAAAGCTACAAGGAGATATCTTAGTCTATTTTCCTAACATTCATACATTGCCTGGGGAAGAAGGACCTACTCCCCAACCATGTAAATGGGAGAATCACAGAAATAAAATACATAATTGATTTAATATTCCTTTATTGGTTTTTCCCACAATCACTTTTGCGTCTCAATAAAAATCTATATTGTTTGCAGAATGTTTATTCCTGAGCTCTGTTAAATTGTATCATACAAAACATACTACAAAGTAAACTTATCAAAACAACTCAGTTAAGCAATGTTTATGGATTTAAGGTTGTTGCAACATTAACACTGTAAAGGACAGAGAGCAGGTTGTAGCTAAATATAGAGGTAGAAAGCTAGTCACAGCTTTGTTTTGTACAAAATATTATATAATACCTTTCTCAGTGCTGTAGTTATTACAGCCTTTTTTTTCTGAATTCCAAAACCATTGGAAGTACCATGTTTGTCTCAACTGCAACATTAATAATATGGAAATAAAATTCATTTTCCTTACTTGCATATATGTTAACAGGTATATATAATGCTTGCATTTTGTTCCTTAAATAATCAGTTCTTACATTTATTTGCTGATATTAGTATTCTGTAGATGATAGTATGAAGTTTTCATAAAATTTGCAATAGCATCAAGACACTTGGGTATAGGTGTTCATGCTCACCAAAATCTAATTAATAGATAAACCTGTTGTATGAATGGAAGATTAAATAGTGGAAATATTATAGCTGTACTATTTCTCATCAACTGATATGCTTTTGTTTACATGAAAGAAAACGACTTAATTGTGAGGTAACCTCACAGCACTCTAGACTGTTTCTCAACTCTGATTTAGTTCTCAGCCGTTTCAATTTACTGGGTATATTAATGAAATAACTCATTAAACAAAGATCTATGGGTTATATTGATCCTGGGAGTTCAAGTATTAATTATATTTTTTTCCCCAAAAATTGTATGGCCTGTTACCTAATATGTCATAAAGTTCAAGAATAATTTAAGTATCCAAATTGGTAGAATTACTGATACGGAGTTTATGTCTTGCATTCAAATTAGCACTGGGCAGAATATTAATACACAAAACAATTTGGTGAGCATATCATATACAGGTATTGCTTGACTTACAATAGTTTGTTTAGTGACCACTCCAAGTTACAATGGCATTGAAAAAAGTGACTTATAACCAGTTTTCTTGTGATCATGGTCACATGATCAAAATTCAGCCGCTTGGCAACTGACTATTTATGACTGTTGCAGCAACCTACGGTCATGTGATCACCTTTTGTGAAGTTCTTAATGGGGAAGCCAGATTCATTTATCAACCGTGTCACTAACTTAACTGCAGTGATTTACTTTACGACTTGCAAGAAAGGTCGTATAGTGGGACAAAATTCACTTTACTGTCTTGCTTAGCAACAGAAATTCGGGGCTCAAAACAGTCAAGGACTACCTGTACTTTGACTTGCTTTTGAGTTACATTTTTTAGAATCATTCTTCTCATTGGTATACAGTTAAAAATCATTTTGATGTGTTTGTAAAAGAATACACCTCACTTTTGACCTTCAAACGTGGGAAAGAACTTTAGGAAAACCAATTCAGCTGAACTGAAGAGTTATTTTAAAAGGCAACATTTCATACCGTCCAATAATGTTACTTTGTGTCTGCCCTTGCATGTATGTGTATGACAAACATATGCATAAACATATACAGAATCGTGAAATCAAATATCCATTTCCATTCTGCTACTACTCAAATCTTAAAATTGATTAAAATGGCAGTTATATTTGTTCTGTTATATTTCATGCTAAAACAGGAGTATTCTATACTCAATTCCTCAGGGACAAATTTGTATCAGAAATGAAAATAGAACACTTGTTAATCATTTACCCATGATCTCCAGTAAGGCTTCCTAATCCCAGAGCCATGGACCGGTACCACTCCGTGGCCTATTAGGAATGGGGCCACGCAAGCAGCAGGCAAGTGAGTGAAGCTTCATCTACACAGGATCTAGGTTGCATGTGAAACCATCTCTTCCCCCAGTTCATGGAAAAACTCTTCCACAAAACCGGTCCCTGGTGCCAGAAAGATTGGGGACCGTTGAGCTACAGTAATAATTGTAACTTTGTGAATGGACCAATATTTCAATCCTTACAATGCTCAAAGAATTCAAAAGTAGTACATATGTCTGACAGCATTAAGTGAGAACATTGCAATGATAAAGATAGCCATGTTTATGATTTTTTTTAAATGATAAATTTGTATAGAAAAGGTTCCAAAGTCAACCAATTAAACTAAATAATGAATCCCGATATCCAATATGTATATTAAACCTGCGCACACTTCGAAAATGATTTTAGTGTTTCACATGTCAATACCATTCTGCTCTTTAAAGCAACACACTTTTTTCAGGCTTTCATGACAGTATGAAAAATGTTTCCGTTAACTGTGTGTTAATTTTATTGAGTGTGATTCTTAAACCGGCAGCATCTCCCAGGATGCTAGTAGTCCTACTGCACATTAATATTATAAGATGAATAATATTAATTCAGTATAGGTTGTTATGTCCAGGCATTCCAGAGTTATGAGGGGTCTTTGATGCTCTCTTGAGTTTGGTTGTTTTCTTGCAGACATTTCATTATCCAAACTATGTAACATCATCAGGGCTAGTCACAACCATGACTCAGAGAGCATCAAGGACCCCTCATTTCAATCCTGATTACAAAAATTCTCCTTTATTGGGTCTCCAAAGTTAAAATTCTACATAAAAATTTGAGAAGAAAAGTTAGTTTTCAGTATATAATTACCGGTAAGTGGTATTTGAGCAAATGTGTTTTTTAGGACTTAAGATTATATAGTTTTCATTTTGAATTATTACAAAGAGTGATTCACTATATTGACTTCCGAATTTGGACCCAAGTAGCTGATACTACTGACCAATACAACTTTGCTTTACAGACTTAGTGACTTGGATTTTATTTCACCTATTGAATATTAATGTTTGTAAACTGCTGGAGTTTGGAACAAATGCCTTTCAAATATTCATTTTGAAAATGTCTTGGTACAAATAAATCACAAGAAGCTTTACTTTAACAGACGAGCTAATAGTAGGCTTATTTTCAGCATTTTTACTCAACTCTGGTCATTAAATACTGAAAACACATCTTTATAAGGTTATGAAACAAATCATTTACTTTTTTAAAAAAGTTAGGCAAAAAGTATAGACATATAATTACAAATGTTAAAAATCTGGCATTGCTCCAGTATTCTGTGCAAGAAAAAATGGCATCAGAGACAAATTATGCACCAAGTTAGAGAAAAGCCACTCTGTTCATAATTTTTAAAAAATCGTATGTGAAGGTTATTATCCATTTCAAATAGCTGAGAAATAATAGCCATCTCTTTTTCTTATCAGTGTATTGCAAATTCCCTTATTTATTGCTTTAAATGAAACTCAATTGTGTTAAGTTCTAGTTTTCCTTTTATCTTCAAAAAGACTCTTTAACATATATACCTGAACAGCTGACACTATAATCATTACTGCCAGGTTGACCATGGACCAGAAGTTTACCCTGTCATAATTGCTTTCTTGTATATTTCTATCACGAGCTTCAAATGCTTTGAGTAGGTTTTGAATCTGAATGCTTTTGCCAAGCCGAGCCTTCACACTGTTGACAGATTCCTAGGGAAAAACAACAACAACCACTAGTTTTAAAACCAAATATATTTAAAGAAAAAGATAGAACAAAGAAATCTGAAAAGTACTCCTAGTTTTGACATTGTGAGATCATGCTCCATCCCTCCTTTCCTCAGGCCATTGCTCCTAGCTACAATGTTCTGATCAAAAAGTATTTTATTCACGTAGGCAGCTGAAAGGACCCTTCTGCTTTTCATATTATATTATAGGTACTAAAATACTGGAAGACCACAAATCATCCTCTTTCAGCCAGATTTGTTCAGCTAAAAATTCCTTTGATCTCAAATGTTCTCTAAGATGAATAGTTTATTTATTTATTTTAGCACTCACAATACTAATATGCCAGTCTTTATGTTTGTAAATACAGGTAGTCCCCGACTTATGACCACAATAGAGCCCAAAATTTATGTTGCTAAATGAGAAATTTGTTAAGTAAGTTTTGCCCCAATTTATGTCTAGCACATTTGTTAAGCGAATCACTGAAGTTGATGTTAGTAACATGGTTGTTAAGTGAATCTGGCTTTGTCATTGATTTTGCTTGTCAGAAGGTGATCACATTAACTCAGGACACTGCAACCATCATAAATATGAACCAGTTGTCAAACATCTGAATGTAAATCACATGACTATAGGGATACTGCAACAGTCATAAGTGAAAAATGGTCATAAGTTTTTTTCATTGCCGTTGTAACTTCAAACGGTCACTAAATGAACTGTTGTAAGTCGAGGACTACCTATATACTATTCCAGTGTTGCTATCCCAAGCACGTATACCCTCTTTATCTCATTCTTCCATCA
This sequence comes from Pseudoxenodon macrops, assembly GCA_032467955.1. Taxonomy (NCBI): domain Eukaryota; kingdom Metazoa; phylum Chordata; class Lepidosauria; order Squamata; family Pseudoxenodontidae; genus Pseudoxenodon; species Pseudoxenodon macrops. The sequence continues at coordinate 759,053 of JANHFT010002569.1, forward strand.
CAGAGAAAGAGAAATTTTCAAAACATTCTGAATTTGAACCAACTTGAATCCTAATCAATATGCCAATACTGTGTGTATTACATGAAATAAATGTTAAGGTAATCAATATGGATAGACGTGCAATAGCTGCTACATTGCCCTATTTGCAATCCAATTTTGATTCAGTGAAAAAGAACAAACACATTTTAAGTACCAACAGTCATACATTCCACAAAAGCTGGCTGTTACATACCAGAATATCTTCTAACTTCATATCCAGAAGCTCTGTTCCAGTTGCATATTTTTCCCAATCTTCTTCTTCTTCGCCCATGTTATCTAAGATCAGTTCAAAGAAAATCACTTTCTCTGAGAGGGTGCTAAATGTGTTGTCAAAGCAGAACATGTAATCACCTTCCTCTGTCTCCACTCTGTTAACATAAGACATTGCACTTTAATACACTGTATAGGCAGTTATATTCCTTTCAAATCCCTTAATGACAGTACTCTGAAACTTTAAAAGTATACAGGTAAGGTTACATCTTCTAAATTGCTGCAGCACCTTGGGTCACTAGAAATTTGCAGGGATGCTGTGCAATACTTTAAATTGTTGAGGAAAAGAGCAATATTTAACATCTGTTGACTTAATATTTCCCTCCAAAATTTAAAATATTCCATAGCACCTTTGTGAGTTCACCATTCTCTTAAACCCATGGTTCTCTAAGTCTGTCATAACACCATGAAAGAATTATAGAGACACTAAAGACACTGAAGCAAAAAACTTTGGAACTTCCAACCTTCCAACATATTTCAGCTGCAGAAAAGACAAGATTTTAAGTAATCTCCCTTTCCACAGCAGTTCCCTATACCTTGTTTCATATCTTTTAAAAAGATCTTGCCATCTTTTAGATGATTTTTTTTTGGGGGGGGGGAGGATGTACAGCAAAGATAGCTCAATCCTTCTGTGAATTTTCCCCCCCAAAACTCAGGATCTGCCAAGTGAATGTTTTATCATTTTTAAACTTACGTATGGACACCATCTGATTTTCTCTGTTCAAAAACTATGGTTTCATGTTTTGGCGATACGAGGTGAAAATCCACATCTAAACCTGCTCCGTCTAGTACCTAAGAATGCAACAAAGGTAGATAGAAATTAAACCAGTACTCATCAACTTAAGAAATTGGCAAATGGGGTTTTTATAAACCGGTCTTAAACTGAACAAAGTGATATAAGTATGTGAACCAGACATGGAAGCTATTGAGGACATTTAATTTATATAGTAAAGGAGAAGTGCAGATATAGCTGATAATAGTATATAAAAATATTATTTAATAGATTAGATAAACATGGGCCAAGATTTTCTGAAAGTAACAGCATTTTTACTCTAGCATTTACTTTTTCTTGTTACGAAGAACAATAGCAGCATTTTTCTTTACAAAAAAAACCCTGTCATTACACAAAGAAACTTATTCCATGGTTGGCAACTGTGCCACCCATGGCATTTAGTACATTCTGTTTGTATAACCCAAGTCACCTTTGAAATGGACGACATATAAATTTTATATGCACACATATAAAAATAACCTCTCCCAATAATGAAAAGGAAATTCAAAAGAATACTAATATGGAGGTAATTTTAAATTAACTTTCTAGTAACCTTGAATAGAATTGATCTACAAATTCATTTGTTTTGTCATTAATAAATCATGCTCCATAAAATACAGAATAGAACAACAGCACACATAAGCAATGAGCAGCAGGTAGTTCTGTGCCACTGGAGATGAAACTGCTCATATCCAATGTAGTCAAATTCTCATTTAAACTATCTTTTCATCTCAGTTCATTTTAGGCTTATTTGGCTTTCACAATCCAAGTACACTGCAGAATTTTGTTACGTAGACTTGTCAGTCCGAGCATCTAAAAACCAGTTTGATCAAGCTGTGTCACTGATATTTAGCTAGTCTGTTTGCTCTGTAAAACAAACACGAACTACCACATTCCCTCAACCTAGACTAGCCATCGCATGGACATACAGGAGACTCAGGTTCCTAGCAAGCACGGCCAATAGTCAAACTAGAAGAAATGATGGCACATGTAACCTATTCATCTGGAATGTACCAAATTGGGGAAGACTAAATGATGGCCAGAGATGTGAATGCTTCATTCTTTAACGTTTTGATACTGCAAATAATTTTTCCAAAGCACATGAAGGCCAGACAAGGAATAATGGATGGAAACTGATCAAGGAGCGATTCACCCTAGAAATAAGAAGAAATTTTCTGACAGTGAGAACAATCAACCAATGGAACAGCTTGTTTTGAAGTTGTGGGAGCTTCATCACTGGAAACTTTCAATAAGAAACTGGACTGCCATCTGTCAGAAATGGTTCCCTGCTTGGGGGAATGGGGGTGGGACTAGATGACCTACAAGGTCCCTTCCAACTCTTATTCTATTCTGTTATATAATTGAGACGAATAGGTCCCAAGCATTTGATTTGCAACTTTTACATTAAATCCAAGACAAAAACAGAGAACCTGGCAAAAATGATTATATTCACATAATCACATTTCGTTTCTGCAGTATCAATACAAGGTTTTTGCCCTGCCTATCGCCATGTGAATCTGGGCACAGTGACCAATACTTTACGTCACTTCTTTCTAGAGCCGAAAATAAGTGTTCAGTGTAAGAGGAAACCGCAGATTTGAACTTTTTCCAGGACAGTGGCTTTGAAGAGCATACTTCCTCTTTAGCAGGGGATATTTTCCTTTTGAATCAAAAGTTTGTTCTCTTGCCTTCTTGGATGTATCTACCGATTCTTGGGAAAACTCGGGCACTGAATTTCAAGCTGGGCGCCGAGGAGCCTATAAAACACACACACACACACACACACCTCCTTTTGCTACTACGATTTCATATATATTAGGCGATCCCCGATCTTCCGCCACCTTCCCTCCTCACCTGGAACTCGATCTCCAACGTGGCCTCCTTTTTCATGGTCTGGAAGAAGCACTCTTTCCGGCCGGCGGGTAACGTGAAGGTGAAGTCGCTGTCCAGAGAAGCAACAAACCCCAAAACTCTAGGAGGTGGGGGAAGCAACAGCAGCAGCAACGAGACGAAGACTAGCAAACGCTGTCCGGTTGTCGTCCTCATTCTTTAAAAGCTCCGCAAGCGGGGGAAGTCCGGAAACCGCAAGCCGCAGATCGCAACTCGCGCCACCTCTAACAAGGGCTTAGTCTCACACGCGTCGGGACGTGCAGGGTTAGGACGGGGGAGGAGGGGGGGGGTTGTTAATAAGAGAAAGAATACCCACAATACACAGCCCGAGGAGGCGGGTTGTGTTAAGAAAGATACACCCCTTTTTTTAAAACGTCAGTAGATCTCTTAAAAAGGAGTTGCTTTTCAGGGCTGGGGTTTGCAAGGCACGGTGGGGAATGTAGTCCGCCCTGCGTTCAAATGAGAGCGTGGGAGCGGAAAGGAGGAGAGCCACAGGACTACTACTCCCGAGGGCGCGAGGAGCCGAGATAATGAACCAATAAACGGCGACCGCTTCCTTTTAAGCGTCTTCTATTCGCAGACTTTTTTTTTTTTTTTACCTTCGATCCTGCGGGGTTAGAACGAGTAGTTCCCAGGGCCGCGAATTGAAAAGCAAAAGTAAAGCGTTACGCCGACTCCTTTTATATATATATATATATATAACCGCGGCGGGAGGGGGTAAGAAAGGGTTTTTTTTTTCGTGGGAACGTCCATTCGAGCCTATCTAAAGGTTACTTTGGTGACGTTCCCAACTGTCAATCCGAGGGGCGCTTTTTAAAATATTCGGGTCGCTGTAATGCGGCTCTTAATAGAGTTCAATGGGGGAACGAGGAGTGCTCACTGTATGGGGAGGGGGGGGGGAGAAAGTAGAAGTTGCTAAGCAACGGAAAGCTTGCGGCCTGGAACCCGCGTGGTCCAGGCGGTTCAGGTGCTGAGGGAAAAGAAGGTGGCGGTGCCTCTGAGGGCGGAGCGATTTATGTATTCGTTTTATTTATTTCCACATTTTTTCTAAAACGCCCATTTCTCCGAGCGTTACTCTGTGGGGGACCCGAAGCGCTGAGAGAAAACATGAAATTACATAGAGGTGAGGGAGGAGGAATATTGAGAGTCTCGGCTGGAGCTGAATTTCGGGAATAAAGACGAGGCGGTAAAGAAGCCCTTCTGAGGGGGAAGCGCCATTGGGATGCGATAGGAAGGATAATTGGATCCGATTCAGACTGTGATTGTGTTATTTCGAGCTAGAGCCAGCGTTAAGGTTTTTTTCCTCTCACGAACCTTTCTCCGTGTAAAAAAATGAGCTGTTTTTATGGTTTATATTTATCAGTATTTGCCATATTAACAATTAAAATGGATGCCTTCGTAGAATATTTAGTGAATCGTGTAAAAATATTTAGCCCGTTAGATATTAATAAATAAAATAGGAAAAATCCTATTTAAAAAAAATAGGATAGAGTATCATGGTTTTAAATTTTTGCAAATATCCTCAGTGTCTGGCAAATAATTTTGATTTCAAGGACCCCTGAAAGGGTCCTGGAGATCCCTAGGAGTCCTAGGACTATATAGGAACACTGAACTAGAGGAATTAGTCAGGATCCCTTATCTTTGAATGTTATTTTTATAATTTTACTAGATTTTAAAAATAGAAATATAAAAACTAACATGAACTAATAATGAAAATATAAAAGAGTAAAGAGAGAATAAAGCCAAGAGTGCAGAAAGAGAAAAAGAATGAAAAGAAATAATTTCTGAAGAAGTGACTTGTGACCATTTTTCACAGTTAACAATTGTTGCAGCCATGGTTATGTGATCAAAATTCAGATGTTTGGCAACTGACTCATATTTATGACAGTCCCAGTGTCCCAGAGTAATGTGACCACCTTTTACTAACTTTTGCCAACCAAAGTCAATGGGGAAGTTAGATTCACTTAACAATTGTTACTACCGGTAACTTAATAACTGCAGTGATCACTTAATAAGTGGCAAGAAAGGTTGTAAGATGAGTTTGGCTTTCTTACATGTCCACCAAGCATGATAAAAAGTCCCTTGTTCACATTTTTAGCATAAATTTGGAGTACATCTATATGTTTTAGACAACTTTTTCCAGTGACAAATACCATCATTTTATAGAATTTCTTTTTAAGTATAACATAATGAGAATGTCAATCCTTTTATTCACATATTCTTGCATTGTTTCATTTGTATGTATAACCAAACATTTGTCCCATTTTGTCATAAATTCAGTTTATTGTTTCAAATTTAATCAAAAATTATATATGTTCACCAATGTGTATACATAGTTCTGAAAACAGGTTAATTCAGTATAATTAAATAATATTAACATCATTCATGTGTATAAGAGTATGACATCAATAGTATAAATACATGTTAAAATGAGTGATGCCTACTATTCAGGAAACCTAACCCAGTTAAAACTATTGTAATTTTAAAGAATTTTCAAAAGAAAAAGCGGATTCAATTATAAAAAAAGTTGTTCAGTAATACCAGATAACAAATAATGTATTTGTTATATTATATCATTTATCTTGAAAACAACCTCCATGGCATTCAAATCAGTACAGTATAGGCCCTGTGTTGATTGGAACTGGGTATGCCTAGTTTAATGAAAAGAAGGACTAGGGGAGACATGATAGCAGTGTTCCAATATCTCAGGGGT
>JANHFT010002569.1:779385-801384 GCA_032467955.1 Pseudoxenodon macrops
AATTGGCAAATGTATATGGAAATGAAATTTGAAAATGAACTGTGTGAAAAATAAAAAACTATTTGGAAAAAAAAAAGAATGTAACTTATTTATAGTTAAAAAAAAGAACTCCAGACCAGTGGGTTAAAGAAAAAAACCCATTTGGTGAGTCAACTTTCATTCTGGATCAAAAAAAGAAATGAAAAGAGGATATAATAGCAAAAAGCTTAATATGATTTTGATTTAAGAAAGTTTTCTTTTAAGGAGGAAAGTTCTCTCTCTTAATTTGAAAAGTGCTTTTGTTTGAAATAATCACAATGGAGGAATGTCTGGTGAAGGTGGCAGAATTTGCTGAGATAGATTGATTTCTCTGACTAGGTAAAGGACAACTATTACTTTTATTACTGATTGGAAGCCCCTCATGGACTTTTTGCTGAAAAAAGGAAAAATAAATGTGTGAGTTATGGGTTTGATTATTAGAAAGGGTGGATTATGGAAAGAAGGGAACTTATGATGTAATCTTAGAGAAAGGGAGTAAAATATAAATACTGTATATTTATAATTGTTGTGAGGAATATAGGAAGTTGCTACTTTATAATCTTTCCTTTCCTTCTTTCCTTTCCTTCTATTTCTTACCTATACACTATTATACTTTATTTCTTTTCTAACATTGTTATTGCTTTTATCTTGTTAAACATTTCTTTAATAAAAATTATATTCAAAAATGAATTCAGTAAAACGAATCCATCAGTCAATTGAAATTCTCTGGACAGATTCATAAAATCACCCTTCCTGAATTGTACCAATAAAGGAGAATATTTGTTTTCTCAAGTTTACTAGAGAAGAAGAAAACAACAAGAACTCACTATCCTTCCTGGACATTCTGATCAGCAGAGACCACAATGGCAAACTAGAAACTCCAGTCTACAGAAAAATTACCCATACTAACCAGGTACCCCACTACCAAAGCAACAACCCAATCTTCCACAAGGAAGTTGTGTTTATTTAAATGAGTCCAAACACACTGCAGCCACCCAGAACAGCAGTAAAAGTAAATGGAGCATCTATACAACACATTCCAAGAAAATGTATAGCCACGCAACTTTATCAAAAGGTCCCTGACCATTCACCCCAATACAGCACAACCAACACAAATCCTAAAAAGAATTACATTGCCTTACATCAAGAATATCTCAGAAAGCACAAATAGACTACTAAAACCACATAGAATCAGCATAGCACACAAGCCAACTAACGCTCTGTAAGAACTGCAACAACCACTATGTAGGACAAAGAGGCAGAAGACTGAGAGAACGCATTAATGAACACCAACTGACAGTCAGAAGACATGCTGAAAATTATTTAAATTTCACAACATATAGACAAATTTAACCATAGTTTCAATTAGGAAAATGTGACAATCCTAGACCAGCCAAGTCCAAAAATGCCAGAGAATTTCTAGAAGCCTGGCACTGTGATAAATCAGCCATCAACAGACACATAGACATTAACAACATCTATAGATAATGCAAAAGAGACAATCAACCAGTTCAAAAAAGAAAAAGACTCTCCTCCAGCACCTCTCCTCCAGTAGTCAGCACTCAGATCAGCATACACTCTGTGCACAATTATTAGGCAAGTTATATTTTGGAGGATTAATTTCATTATTGAACAACTACAGTGCTCTCGATTAATCCAAAATGTTAATAAACCTCAAACCTGAACATTTAAGAAAGTAAAAGTGAAGTTTTGGCTTAATATGTGTGCACAATTATTGGGCAAATATTAGTGTGCACAATTATTATGCAACTAAATGAAAAATGAAAATTTGCCCATCTCACTTGTTTATTTGCAGCTGTTAAAGTGAGAATAATAAACAAACAACTAAAATGTACAAATAAACATTTCTGACAGTTCACCAAAAAAACAACAACCAGTGACCAATATAGCTACCCTTCTTTTCAGTAACAGTCATAAGCAGTGGTGGGATTCAATTTTTTTAACAACTGGTTCTGTGGGCGTGGCTTATTTGGCATACTACCAAGAATGTAATAAGGGTTAAAGGAGAGGCGGTTTCTGTAAGTAGGGCAATAAAGATTAGGCTAAAAACAACACTAGAATGTTGTAATTCCTTATAGGATTAACCCTGTAAAGTGGAAAAACAAAAGGAGATTGCTTCTAACAGCAACAGTTCTCCGAACTGCTTAGAAAGTTTGGTTCTACAGAACTGGTTAGAACCGGTAGAATCCCACCTCTGGTCATAAGCCTTTCCTTTCATGGAGTTTGTCAGATTCTTGATCTGTTGACGATCAACTTTTTGTGCAGCAGCAACCACAGCCTTCCAGACACCACTCAAAAGGTGTGCTGTTGTCCTTCATCATAAATCTCCCATTTAAGGACAGCCCACAAGTTCTCAATAGGGTGTAGGTCAGGTGAGGAAGGGGGCCATGTCATTATCTTTCATCTTTAAGGCCTTCACTGGCTAGCCCAGGTGTCTGCAACCTTAAACAAATAAAGAGCCATTTGGACTCAATTCTCAGAGAAAGTAAAACACCAGGAGCCACAAAATCTGGGTGGGCGTGGCCAACTCGATGTCATTCACTCCCATCAAGTCACATGACACCCCCAGCCACGCCTACCCAGGTTTTATGGTTCACTATGTTTTCTTTTCTATGGGAAACAGGTATATCTCTCTTTCCCCCCTCTTTTTCCAATCTTTCTCTCTGTCCATCTCTTTCTCCCTCCCCATCTCTCTTTCTCCCTCCCTCTCCTTCATCTCTATTTCTCTCCCTCTCTATCCTTCCTCCCCCTCTCATCTCTATCTTTCTCCCTCCCTCTCTCATTGCTCTCTTTCTCCCACTCTCTCCCCTTCTCTCTCTGTGCTGAGGAATTATTGTCAGTCACAGTGGAAGCTTCCCTTCGGGCGACTCTCCTCCTCCTCTCGCGATCCCCTGGCTAGCTGTGGTAGGACCATGATGGCGTGCGTGTGCAGGAAGACCCTCCGCAAGTGAGCACAAAAGCACAGCAAAGGCACAGCAGGGCAGGTGGCCACTTGCTTGAGGGTCTTAACTGGAGGCAAAAGGACATGGCTTCTCTCCTGCCCTAAAGATCCAGACGTCGCCTTGCCATGTCCGCCCCCAGCTCTTCAGGAGAACGTGTGTGTGTGTGTAAGCTCCAGCCCGAAGCAGCAGGAAGTGAAGGACATGGCTGCTTTACAGGACTGTTTCGCTCCTGCACTAAGGCTCTGCACTATCACCTTGCCATGCCCCTCCCCCTGCATGAGAGGAAAAGGAGGGGGAGGATCACCAGAGCCTTAATGCAGAAGCGAAGCTGCCTTCACGTCACATTTGCACGTAAGGCAGCTTTCATGCCCTGCAGCTTCAGGCTGGAGCTTATGCCCTCCCCGCTTGGGTGAAGAGTTGCGGGGGGGGGGGGAGACGGGACACAGCAAGTCGATGGTCGGATCTTTAGGGCAGGAGAGAAGTCACATCTCTTTAAATGAGCATCCACCCACCCTGCGTACGCCTTTGCTGGGCTTTGGCGCTCGCTTGGGGAGGGTTTTCCCACACATGCACACCCTCCTGGACCCCCACAGCCAGTCAAAGAGTCATGAGAGGAAGTAAGGTTGTCCGAATGGAAGCCTTTGCCAGGGGTGCTGATCGTTCCTCAACCAGCGCCGCAGAATCAGCCCCTGCCGCTTCTCCATTCCCGCTCTCACCCTTGCCTTCTCGGGCCAGGGGAGAGGAGGGCCGGGGCCAACCAGATGGGTCAGGGAGCCACAGCAGAGGGCCCAAAGAGCTGCATGCAGCTCCAGAGCCGCAGGTTGCCGACCCCCGGTCTATACTTTCAAGTCAGCCCTGCTTTGTAGTAACTCTGGACTAGGTCCCTGCAGATTTTTGGCAAGATTTTCAGAAGTGGCTTGCTATTACCATTTTTTTAGGGTTGAAAGACTGGCCCAAGGTCATCCACTCATTTTGTTCCTAAGGCAGGACTAAAATTCATATATTAACAGTGATAAAATGCAAACTCTTCTCTGTATAAATGAAGAGTGCCTTTATCCCTGTATAGAATGATCCTTCTATATGAAACCCTTATAATAGCTATTGTTTTACTTTATGGTGGGATTTACACATTAATTACATTGGACTGTAACACAGGTGATTATACATGATTCCATATGTTATGGTAACCCAGTCATTGTCTTAGCATATTGCACGAACCAGCTATCACATTAAACCAGTGGCAAATACGTTTTATGAGGTAAGAGTTCATCATATGGTCTAAATTCAACCTTTGACACCCAAGTTAGGGATCCAAGTTAAATGGATTTATGAGATGACATATGGGCTCATGCTTAAGGAGGTACGTTATAAAAGCTCCTCTGAATGAATAGAATGACTGCATTTACACATCCTTACCTCGACTAGTTGCTGACCAGGTAAGAAAATATTCAAAACAAATTACTCTAGAACAACAGTCCCTAACCTTTTCAGCTTTACAGACTCGCAGGAGAGGGAGAAGGAATGGTTCTGCATGAGCGTCGGGCCAGCACATGCAGCTCCATTTGCTGCTCACACAAATGGAGCTTCACATGTGCACACTTACACACACGCGCTCGCTTCACTATTTGCATGACCTGGTTCCAAACATGCTGCGGTCTGGTAATGGGCCGCGACCCAAGGGTTGGGGATCTCTGCTATAGAATGATCTGTTAGTAGCACACTATGTAGATAAAGAAAGCAATTCCAAACAAGAACTGCTGTGCCATTCTTCTTCTTTCCCCTGATAAAGTGCTTTTGGAAGCACAGTTGCTCCTAATACAGGTAGTCCTTGACTTATCACCACAATTGAGCCCAAAATTTCTGTTGCTAAATGAGACATTTTATTATCTTTTTTGCAACAGTTAAGTTCCCCATTGACTTTGGTGGTCAGAAGGTTGCAAAAGGTGATCACATGACCCGAGGACATATAATTGAGGTGCCAAGTGTGTAAATTTTGATCACGTGGCCTTGGGGATGCTACAATGGTCGTAAGTGTGAAAAATGGTCATAAGTCACATTTTTCGATACCATTGTAAATTTCAACCAAACAAATGATTATAAGTCAAGGGTTACTTGTAATTGTAGATATTTATGAAATATTAACTATTGTACCTTTTTTGCATAAGAACTACACTAATAATGACAGAAAGAAAAAAAATTGAAATGATGCAGAAGGGACAAAAATATAGGGTATATATTTGTTTTTTATTCTTTTCACATTTATCTTACATATATTTTGGAAATATCCACACAATTTCCCAACATTTAAAATGCTGAGACGGTCTCATCACTCTTGACTTTTCAAAGATCCTTCAAGACAGGTTTACTTGTGAGGTGGCTCCCATTATTGTTAACATCCCTCTATCATTTTCTTTTCTTGTTTAGTTCTGCTTTTATCGTTTTTTAAATTATGTAATGGTTTTAAGTAATTATTGTTTTATGTCTCATTTTTAATTGGATTATTGTACACCACTCAGAGTCACTTTCTGTGAGATGTATGGCCATATAAAGCTGAGAAATATATTGTATCCATGAATAACTTCTTGATTAATAATTAATTATAACCAATTCCTTTTTATATTTGTTTCTGTTTTTGCCCATTTTTAGGATAATCACTCTAATGAAATGTGCAATAATTGGTCTGAAATAGATAGTCTTCTGAAAGAAGAACTAAGGTATTATTTTAACTGTAACTTATTAAGGATCAAATACATTTATTATGATTTATAAAAAAATTAATCAATTTTCATATACTATTTTTCTTAGACAAAAAATTAACTTTAAAGAAGCAGGAATTCAGAAACTTCAGACAGAATATATGGCCTGTAAGTTAGGTCAAGATTTCTCTGAAGATGATGAGGGACAGGAATTGAATGGCCTAGAAACTGAACCAGTAAAACTCAGTGGAAATCAGGCAGGTATGTACAATGGTTATATGACCTCGGTAGTAAGGCGCCGTATTTCTCCAAATTAAACTGAGAAAAATGTAATTTGTTTCTGGAATACTAGATAGTTGCTTCTCCAATAATCCACTTAAAAGTACAATAAATGGCTCTTGTGACAAGAATATCCATTATGCTTAAATCTGACCAGCACCACAGTGGTTCAGGAGATGATAAAGCTAAACAGGTCACTTTCTAGACTATATAGAAATGGTAGGTCACATTTATGCTTGATATGGCATTTACTGAAGTAATTTATTTTCTTTGATAACACCATCCCCACGGTCACACAATCAAAATTCAGACGCTTGGCAACTGATTCATATATATGATGGTTGCAGTGCCCCAGGTCATGCGATCACTTTTTGCAACCTTCTGATAGAGGCAATGGGGAAGCCAGATTCAGTTAACAGTTGTGTTACTAACTTAATAACTACAGTGATTCACTTAACAAGTATGGCAAGAATGGTCACAAAATGGGGCAAAATTCACTTAAAACACAAAAAACTACTTTTTCACTTGGCAACATAAATTTTGGGCTCAATTGTAGTTGTAAGTCAAGCACTATCTATATTAAGTTAAGAGAAGATTCTGTACCAAAATATTATGACTAATGTATTTAAAATATTAATGTAGATCTAAAAATGGATTTTCAGATTAACATTACTTAGGTAAACATGCATAGCTTTAAAATATTGTATGTGCTAAACGTTTATAAATGTCTAAACATAATTGTCTCATTTTTAAAGGGATAAAGTGTGAACAACTGGAACTTATCAGTAAACAGTTTGAAAAAGAGAAGCAAATATTAATTAGAAATTTAGAAGAACTACGTATTCAACTGGAAAAATCAGAAGAAGAAAGTGCTGTTTTAAAAAACAACATTGCCCAAAGAACGAATCAGTTTCAAACAATACAGGAAGAACTATTAGAGAAAGCTGCAAAATCATGTCGCTTGGAAAGAGAAGTAAGTTAAAACTAAAAAGTCTGTTCTTGAAGGCTATTTAGTTTAATTTTATTTTTATATGATGCCAAGGAAGTTTTAAGGCCATACATTAATTCTTCTCTAATAATATACCCTGGATAGAATTTGCTTGTTTTCTCAATACTGAGATCTCCTTTCCTTATGGTTTCTTTCATAGTGATAACTCACATTTGCTTAAGATCATTCTCACTATTGAACCAATGAATAATTAAGGCCTTTTGGGATAATTTGTCACTGTCCGAAGTATGCAATAGCCATTGTAGAATAGTCCCACAAGCCAAAAGCAAATGTAACAGTATATTCTGTCATCATATAAAACAGCAGATACCTATGTACTTCTTGTCCCAGACATGACTGATATTTCTGTTGATTTTAATAAAAATAATTAAAAAGTTACTTTGCGGTAAAATGGGCAGCCAGTAAATTTGATAAATAAAATAAAATAAATAAAAGGAGAAGTGACATAAGATTATAGGTAAATGGGATGAACTGTGAATGTGAATGAGCTTATGCTTTGCAATTTAAGTATATATTTATTTTCTTAAATATTCTTAAATACAGTTCATGTTAATTGCCATTACAAATACCCTAAAAATATACTGAAAAAACATTTACTTCCATTGGTGCAACCATCTGCAGTATATAGAAGTTATATAATAAATGTATGAAAGTATATCACCCTTGTTCATTTCAGTTTGTGTACATGTTCTTTGTAGATAGCAAGAAAATCCTCCCAGTTTTCCATCCTTAAAAAACAGTTGGAAGAAAAAACTTTTGCTCATGTAACTGCACTTGCAAGAAATACTGAATTGGAACAGGAATTAATGGTAACAGTCTTTTACTCTTTTTTCAATATTTTGAAGTAGAATGAGATACATTAATCTTATATGATGTTAAACAAATTGTGCTAATATGCTTTGTTTTATTCAGAGCATGTTTCTAATATAATTTAGAAAAAGCAAAATTCTTTTTTATTTTGTACAAAATTGTGTATCTGATTTTTGCCTGTTCAATTTCTAGCTAATATTTTAGTTACTCTTACACAGTGAGATAATGATTACCAAAATATCCATATATATTTTTCAACTTAATGTCAACTTCTTGTCAAATTATTAAAAAAGGGTTTTTTTTCCTAGGCAATGAACTCTCAGCTTCAAAGCATGGAAAGAAACATCATTGAAGAACAAGATCACTTCTCTATAATGTTAGAAGAAACCAAGCTAATTAATCATGAGCAACATAAGGAGATGGAAAAACAAATTGATTTAGTAAGTCTCAAAGTTGTGTAATATGAATTTCAATTCCCAAATATTTTGGTGGGCTGGTGGGCTCTTGCACTTAGAAAAGATATACCTCTGCCATATTCTATCTGGGCTTGACTGTATGTAAACAGCTAACAGCATGGCCCTCTGAAAAGTAATTTACATAACTATTTCATGCAATAAGTTCTTTGTGGAGGCATACTGTGTGGCTTTTTAAAAATCATGCTACTGCAAATCTCAATAAAAGAATAGCTAATGTTCCAATTGATAGAATATTGTACTATCCAGTGCTCCCCCCGCCCCATGAATTTCTTGCTACAAGGAACAGTTGCCATGCTATTCTGTTATCAGCAGGCAAACAACAGCTGACTTCCAGGAAATGTATGTTATCTATTAATAGACTAGAAAGAGTATGTTCACTCTTCTGAATTACATTATTCCCACAATTCGCATGAGAAAGAGTTTGGATGTAATATAAATGTACAATTTGCCACTGATACAGAGTAACTTGAATTGTAGTTGCCACCCAGCAACTATCCACTTTCCTCTTTCTTTTCAATTCCTGCATGTCTCTTAGGTCTCCAAAGTCAGGAAACATAATTGGAATAACAATTCTAGGATTTGTTCCCTACATAGAGAACAGGGTAACAATGCAGTTCTATCATATTGTAGGTATTGCTATTTATGGCTTTTTAATGCTGCTGTTGCTGTATTTATTTACTTACTTATTTATTACATTTATGTGCTGCCCATATCAGAGACAACTCTGGGCGGCTTACAAACATTAAAACTAATACACATTAGAATAATAAAACTATCAATAAAAATAAACACTGTTAAAGGTGGAAAGTGGTATTGATGATACTTCAATCCATGGTGATAAAAGATCTCACCCAGGAGTTTCATGTAGATGTAAAAGAGGAATGGAGAGAGTACCAGTATACCCAAAAAGGAGCAGTCATTGCCTGGATCTTACTCCCTATCAATACTGATTGGGACTGGCCTTGTGGAAAGCCCCAAACCCTGTAGACAGCTCAAAAAGATACCATGGTCAATGATATCAAAGGCTGCTGTGGAGTCAAGAAGAATAATGATGCTTGCAACACCCCAGAGTGCTCTTGCCAGAGGTCATCAAGTGCAGCCAATACTTCCATAACTGGGCCTGAATCTTTTTTATCCAGGATCCTTTGAAGCTACCAAGCAATTACTTTCTCTACCATCTTTCCTAAAAAAGGGAATTTGGAAACTGGATGAAAATTGTCCAGATAGGTGGGATCAAGAGGGTTTTTTTTTAGGAGGGGGCAAACCAGAGCCTCCTTAAAAGGCCCTGGGAATATTCCCTCCCCCAGTGAGGAATGAATCAATGCCTAAACCTCCTGGCAGTCCCCATCCTGCAGGCTTTTATCAGCCAGGAGGGAAACCGATCTAACTGACTGGTGGCTGTAATGATAGCATCGAGGAACACGTCATTTGATCCACTTCATTGGGTCCAACAGGATTGAACTGTTTCTAGATAACTGGATAAGATCTTTCCCCAGGCATCTCATATGGACCAGCACCACGCATGGGTGTTGAATAAATTCCTCTACACAATCCTAAAGATGATCTTCGGAGCCCCACTGTCCCAGGAAGGATTCTGAACAGGAAGACTAGGAAAAACTGCAGATGCAATTACAGCGGAGAAATAATGATGTTTCACCACTCTTACCACCACAAGATAGGCCTTAATGACAGCTTTAAGTCGTGTTCAGAGTCATCCATCATCTTCCTCCAGCAGTGTTCTAGGCATCTCTTAATCCTTTTCAAAATATGCAGCTCCTCCATAAATCATAGGGAGGGGCAGGCACAAAGGATCAAGAAAGGCTCTCCAGGAGTGATCCAGTCCAAAGCCTCAGCTGCCCTTTTGATTTCAGAATGTTACTAGGTGCAGCAACTCCCCCCCCCCCGGATATTCCCCAGTTCAGATCCGTCAATAATATACCTTATACAAGAAACAGCACTGCTTGGAAGCTACATCTGCTGGCTTTGAAATATTAAAAATTGGTGAATAAATCACTACAGTGTTCTTTCCAACTGGGGTAAAAATGCTGCTACAAAACAAGGGTGGTGATGAAAGAGTTGGAGTTCAGCAGTGAGTAAGAAAATTGTAAACATATTTCTGCATGTTTCTCAAAGTTTGTTTAAAGGCCCCAGTAGGCCAGAAGCTATAGCAAATTCTGTTTTTTCCAGTTCTCAATCTCTGTATCTTTGATTATTTCTTTCAACAGTCTTAATCGTATTTTATTACCATCTGTTTATGTGTCTTTATTAAATATGATAATCTTTTAGTTTGCTGTAAAATATTGGAGGAGGACATTCTTGTAATATTGATGAATAGGGGAGATATATACGGGATATTAGATAGATCAATTAAAATCTTTCTTTCTTATATAGCTACAGTCTCAACTAGAAACTAAAAACCAACAATTTCTAGAACAAGAAAAAACAATGTCCATTTTCCAGCAGGATGTTTTATATAAACAGCATCAGCTTGAATCATTGGATCGACTATTAATGGAAAGCAAAGAGGTAGTATTTTTGAATAATTAACAGTTCTTAGAATTTGGGTTGGATTGCTTGAAAGTTACTACTTGCAAATCGTTTCCTTGCTTTTTAGCATCTGAAAAGAAATTTCAGAGTCACTGTTAAAACTAGGAAGCTTTGCACTACCAACCTTCAGATGCAATTTATAATTAAAAAGTATAAAATAGCGGTATTAGAAAAGACCATATTTCTAGGTTTGAAATAGTTACTTGTTCAATATAGTTACTTTTTCAGGCTTTCATGACTGGTATTTGTTGGGAAGTGTTTAGCTTCAGAGTTTATTGACAATGCTCTAGACAACAGATTTTCTGATGTTTTGCCAGCAACTGTGGCTGATCAGCCTTCCAAAAATGATCATTCAGAAGCTGGAATGAACAAAGGACCAATCAAGATACAACACCACAAAATGGTCAATCAGAATTGGGCATAAACAGAGACTAGTTCTCATCAACCTGCACCAACCAGAATCTAGTTCATCTAAATTCAATTGTCCTGGCTATAAAATTAGGAGCCTGGCCAGTCCCTGCTTAATTGCCTGTGGTCTGCATAGCTAACCACGTTGCCTCTGAAGATGCCAGTCACAGTTACCCATGAAATGTCAAGATATCTTCTGTCTAGACCATAGTCACAATCCTGAAGTTCAATATTGCCAACAGTCACTTGTTTATTGGATTAGCTAAATACATTGTTCATGTTTTATTTTAGGAACTTGCACTGATGGCAGAATCTTGCCAAACTTATCTGGGCTCAGAAGTTAAATATGATCATGCCTGAATAAGATTTGGATAGGAGATCATCTGGAAATGTCAATGTATTGAATACTTTGGGATGTTAAAATACATCCTGGAAGGAGGTCATGGCAAACCATGTCTGTATAGTAACAAAACTGTGTTCATATAATTGAGTTCAAAATGATGTGCATCTTTTTATAGTATCTTGATATGACTAGATGAATTATGATTTCTTATTATTTTCATTCCCGTTGCCCCCAACAAAATATCTTGAGATGCTTTGGTCAAGCAAGCAGTATTTTATAGATAAGACAGACCCTTTTCTATTACTTGAAACTTTCTTGAGTTTATAAGCTGTTGGAGCCCTTATATCCTAGTGGCATAACTATTTGGTTGGTGCTAGAGATACAGAGTTAAGAAATAGGAACATGAAATTAGATAGATGCCTAAAGGATGAAAATCTGAAAACAAAAGACTTGGAGGGGGGGGGAGAATAATACAATTGTGCAGAATGGAAGGAAAGTCTACAAAATGAATCTAACCCAAGTGTCTTAGGACAGCATACCTGCAGATTTTTCTTTTATAGAAAAACAGGTGATAGTCAACTTGCTTGAAAATTTGTAACCATATCAGCAATATGATAGAAAAGTCCCAGTTTTTAATAACATCAAATATTCTGTTAATCCTGAATAAAAACAGGAAATGGGAAAACAAAAAACAAAGAAAGATGAAGCTTTAAAGAAATTACAAGACCAACTTGCTGATGAAACAGTCAAGGTTTGTACAAATTTTGTGGCTTCTTAGAGCTTCAAGTAGCTTTCTGTTCTACTGTATTGCTTAAAGTCTCCCCTTATTTTTCATTTTCTTTCGAAAAGAAAAGTAGCAGAATGGCAGATGGATCCTCTCTATTAATTTCACTTTTGGCTTAAATTAATGGGTTTTTAAGCTTTAAAGAATACATCCATGAATGGATTATTTCCTTTAAATCTTTAATATTGATTAAATGACCCTACTATTTTATGAATGTATTACTACAACTATTACTATTGTTCAAATAACTTAATACTGAATGTAGCACTTAATTTTTCAGGAATACCAAGAATTTCAGAATCAATGAAAAAAAAACCTCCCCTATTATCAGGGCTTACAAAATAGGAAACTTAGACGGAAAAAAGAAAGGGGGGGGCAGCAAATAGCCATATGTTAGTGTGTTTATAATAATCACCTGAGATGAAAACAAGTCAAGGATAGCAAGAGCCAAATGTAGTTTATTTCTCAGTGTTTGTTTCTTAGTGTAGCTAATAAAATTGACTTGGTTATAGTAGATAGTCTTTCTTCACTGTTATATGTTTTCTTCTGTTTTATTAGGTCAAACGTTTACAAAAAGCGTTAGAAAGCTGTAAGCAAGATATAGCTTTGTATTTAGAGCATTTAGAAGAAAATAAAGTGCTGTTTGAAAAGCAATCGGAGAAAAAGTCTGAAGAGGTAAACATGCTCTTTTTCATCTTGCTCCCCAGGTAGTCTTTATGTTATATTTGATATACAAAAAATAGGAATTCATTTTATAATACAACCAGACTTTCGTAGTTGCTAAAGATAAATAATGTGTTGTTTAGTTATGTGGATGTGACTCTGAAAATAGGGATCTATTTCTTATTATTTTAAGCTAAACCATATTTTGAAATATAGCCCACATTGTAGATTTTTATTTTCATTTATAACAGATTTTAATAAAAACTACAACTTGTTAGTAGCAGATAGATAGATAGAGCAGACCATTCTGCTAAAGGTGAAGTAGCAGGAAGCTGAAAAGCTAATTGCCTTGTTGCAGTCTCATCATATTATTTATTTTTCAGATACAGAGGTTGCAAAAAGAAATAAAGCATAAGAATGACAATCTTCAGTCAACTAGTGAACAAAATATTGCGCTACAGCAGAGTCTACAGCAGCAGCAGCAAATGTTACATCAAGAAACCATTAGGAATACTGAATTGGATGACAGCCAAATAAAGCTCCAAAAACAGGTACATTCTTTATGGTAAATATTTTTAAAATGTATGACAAGCATTTATATACCGGTAGTTCGTATTTTGTGTTTTCTGTTACCAAGCTTATTTGAAATGAAACAATTTCATCTTATTGTGAAGCATTAACTTGAATTCAGAATGTTCTTGTGAGTATGCCAGAGTTTAGCTGGAAGAATTGACTATTTTACCCTCAGAATCTATCTTGAAAGAAATTTGCTCTATTGCTAGGGTCCCAGTATGGTTCTTTGAGGCAAAGCATACAAAATAAAAATGATTATAAGCCACTTATTGTTTTTAAGTGTACCTGCCTACAACAGAAAAAAAATTGGGCATGTGAAAAATCTTTATCATTTTGCTTTTTGGTAGATTGTTGTTTTGTTACTGATGTTACTAAAACACTTTCCAAATACAGTTGTGCAAAATATTAGGAGATTGAAATGTCCCAACTTTAACATTATTGGAAATCATCCAGTGTGAAAAGTCTTGGTCCAATCTTACAGAAATATTCCAGTCTGAAACAGGCATTTGATTGCAAAAGGAAGGTTGGAATAAATAGTTTCACGGTCAGAATAAAACATTTTAGGGATAGGACTTTTTGACATTAAACATTTTTGAGTATTTCTATCTCCAAGCTTCAAGTTGCCCATTGGTCCAAAAAAGTAGAAACTCTATACACTTCTTATCATTATAATTTTTTGAGATACCCCAAAAATATATATATTTATGATTATTAGGAATAAACATGAAAACAATTGATTTGGGTATATATATTCTACTGAACCATAGAAGAGACCTCTGATTGTTTGAATGCAGCCTAAACATTCCTGTGAGACTGGCTTCAACTCAGCCCTCCTTCTGACCTTTGCAAGCATAAACTCTAATCGTGCATTAGCACATTACTAAGTGATTGCATTGAGATATGCTACCAAATTGCTTAGAATTACAGTGTGAATCTCTGTTTCCCAAAAAAATAGGTATCAAAACTAGAGCAAGAACTTCAAAAGCAGAAGGATATATTGGAAGAAGAATTGAGAAGAACAAATGAAAGGCTTCATTTAGCCACTGAAGAAAACAATGTGAAACGGCAAAAAATAGTAGAACTTACTGCTACAATCAGGCATAGTCCCAATTTTTTAAGTTTAAAAATATGCAATTATTTTCTTGACTGTATTGTTTTTGGGAGGAAAAAAAGGTTTTCAGAAACAAAAGTTTATAGTACAATTCTATGCATATCCATTTGTCCTATAGATTTTAGTGGAATTTATTCCCAGATTACTATATAAGGACATTTTCAAATGTACTTATTTCTGTGTTTATTTATTTCTCCATTTATATTGTGCCTTTTTTCATGACTCTAAATAGCTTACACTTAAAAGGTTCAGATCTCTGAGGTGTAGTTCCCATTTTTTATTATAATTCTGGATACTTTGTAGACCTGTAAACATGCTATTGTTTTAATTATTAATTGAGGCATTGTATATTTGCTTCTTTAGGCAGATTAAACAAGAGATGGATCAGTGTAAAGATGAGTTAATAGACATGGAGAAAGAATTAGTGCACTTAAGAAGAGACGGTCATAGTAAAGCAATGCAGCTGAGCGAACTGGATATTACTTTACAACAGAGAGTCTCAGAATTTAATAAAAAGGCACATCAAGGTAATCTCTTCATTATGCTTTCAATATTTTTTATTATGCCATATTGAAATGAATGGGAGAAATTTCTAGAAAATTATTTTTACAATTGAATAACATTAAATAAGAATACTTGCTGCACCGATTATAAATAACTATAATTTATATATTGATTAGAATATATCAGAAAAACATTTTGGGTACTTTTTTAAACTAACATTCTTGTTTTCCCCAAAAATACCTTACTCACTGTTACGATATTTTTTGGACTATAAGATGCACTTCCCCTTCCCCAAAGTGGGTGGAAATGTCTGTGTCTTATAGAGCAAATATTGTGGTGGGGGGAGGGGGGGTTGGTGCAGCACCGATCAGCTGTTCTAGACAGCGGGGATTGCCACAGCCAACAAACGGGCCGTGGCAGCGTCGAACAGGCAGATTATTTTTCTTGTTTTCCTCCTCTAAAGCTAATGTTATAGTTCGGAGTGCCTTATAGTCCGAAAAATATGGTAAATCAATTACTATTATTCCTGTAATTTTTAGATTCAGATGAACCTTAATCATTTGCTTAATAAAATAGTCCAAGAATAATAATATATGAATTAATTTAAATATGATTTTATTCAGTGGCACATAACTTTCTATCAATCACAATGTTGAGTTTTGGTGCAATTGTTTTTATTAAGTTATATGGGATAAAGGCGAGGTGATATTGAGTAAGACTTTTTTATTTTTTGGTAATTTTGCTGTGATTCCAAGTTGGTTCATGTACTTATATGCAGCCACTTGTGGTTTGCCTGGAAAGGCCGTGACTATTTAATAACTTTCCGTCAAGGCCGCTTAGCCAAGGACTCTGCCTTACATGGGATAAAATCAGCTCTTTTGCTCTCAGGTCTGTCTCAAAATGGATCCAGAAAGACCTCTTTTTGCCAGCCTGCGGAAAAAGTATGTGATCTTTCTTGCTGGCTACCCTGTTGACTTTCTGAGGAAGCCAACAGGGAAGATTGCAAATGGTGATCACATGATCACAAAGGGCTTGGCAACCTGTCTAAAGTGCAAATGAGTTGCCAAGAGCCCAGATTGTAATCAGGTGACTGGGATGCACTGCAACAGTCATAACTTCAAATACCGGTCATAACTTCAAATACTGGTTATAAGTCCATCATAATTTCAGTGCATAATAATTTTAAACGGTTGCTGAACAAATGGCTGTTAAGTGAAAACTATCTTTATATATGAAGGAAGAATGAAAAAAGAGGAAGGGGAAGACTGGGAAATATGTAGCTAGATTCTGAAAAAGTTCAGAAATTTAAAGAAAAAATATTATATAAAACTATGTATAGGCATGGTGGAAGCAGATATGGTTTGCTAGAACTGAAAGTATGGGAAGGTATAATAAATAGTGTTACTTGAGTTTAGTTTTGGCTATGTTTCCTTTTCTTCTTTTTATCTCATGGTTTGAATGTCTGATTATCTCTTATCTCTTTTTATCTCTCTATAAACCGTTGCTTACCTAAAATGGAATAACATGAAGGATATGTGTGCGTGCATATAACACTAGGAAAATAATTTATTTTGGATGGATAGCTACATGCATTGAATTCAAGAATGTGAATTATTGACAGCAGCAACAGCACGAGAATTACTAAATAGAAGCTAAGCTCAGAAAAGGAAAATATACATAGCTTAGATTTGGTGGTTTTCAATGAATTCTTCCCCTCATGTCAGTAACAATAAAACTCACATTTTAGAGTTATTAGACTTTTTAGGATATCTAAGTGGAATCTGTGTCCCAAAGTACTTGTTACTAAATTAGCCAAAAAGAGGTTTGCCACAGTTATGCATGACTAGCAACATCCATATTTGTTGCATGCTAACATCCTTGAAGACTATATGAGAACTTTTGAATGCATCATGCATGCACACGTGCATGCACACATACTATACACAGTCATCTTAACTGGCTTGCAGTTTGATTCTAAGTAGAATTAAACTTTTGATTTTAAACTGAAGCTCTACTTCATAGAGAGAATGGAAATAGGATATTTTAAATGATTATAATATGGCCAAAGAATATATTTAACTTTTGCTTTAAAAAAAAAAAAAATTTTATGGTGATTGCTGACATTGAAATTGTTTACGTTCTTCATCTTGGAATAGCCTGAAAGATAGGGTAGTAACTTAAAACTGTATCATGTGTGTAAATGCATACATTGGCTAATCATTCTTGATTGCTTTTTTTCTATTTGCACAAAAGTGAAAGAATTAGAAGATAAGCTGTTTATAAGTGAGACCCAGCAAAACGATTCCATTCAGAAAATAGAATCGCTAGAAATTGACCTAAAAAACACCACTGGGGAATTAAAAACTACTTTGAGACAACTGCAAGATCTTCGGGATACATTACAGAATGCACAGATATCCCTAGAGGAGAAGTATACTACTATCCATGATTTAACAGATGAATTAAGGTATGTTAAGCATTACAGAAGTAGATCAATGGATCAAACTAGTAGTTTCAGCGGGTGACATACTTACTCATGCTTGCCTGGGCTTAAAAACCTAACATGGTTGAATCTGGTTCCATTTGGATGGGAGACCTTAAGAGAATTCCACAGCTATATGCTGATGTGGAACAAACATCAAGGAAGAAAACAATGGCAAATTATTTTTGTTTCTGCCCCAAAAATCTTCAGGGATATTTTACTAGAATTACCAGAATTTTATCTCAAATCAAGTCTTTATTTTTCACCATTACAAATTAATAAATTAGAATTTTTATTTAAAAATTTATTGCCAGCATTTTATTAATTGAAATACACCTTGAATTTGCTTTTATTTATTAACAATGAAATGCTAATATAAATTGTCTTTTGAATGACTTGGTTGCTATTTCCCAAATGTAGAGAAGTGCAAAGCTAGATATGAAATTAAGACAATAAAATACAGGTATTATCTACTCTCTCTCATAAAAGGGAATAGTATAAAACAAAGAAACAAAATATATTGGCTAATTGTGCCTTATTTTGATGCATGGAAAGCAACAGACAAAAGCCTGTTAGATGTATAGCTTAGCTGAGACACGAATGCTTGACAAAAACGAAAGCAAAAATATGCTATTCATCTTCATTATTTAGAAATAATGTATCATTTAATCATTTAATTTAGAATGACTTAATGCTAAATATGAGAGTCCATAGACTCAGTCCATGATGATTTACAAAGTGAATAGGCCATATGTAGAATCAGAATACTAAACTGTTGTATTTAATTACTTCCTAGCATTTTGTAAACACCAATAGAAGGGAGTATATGTAGCTTTAGTACTTCTTAAGTACTGAATATTACATTGTTGAAAATATGTATGTGATAGTCATAGTGAAAGAGACGGTCACCTCCCACCCAGAAGGTTGAGAGTTCAATACTAGGTAGAAGCAGCTATTTCTTTCCTAGGGTGCAAAGAAAAAATATCTGTAGTTAACTCCATCAGGAAGCATCAGGAAAGGCATCAACCCAATAAACACCCAGTTCCATCCAGTTGCCCCAATTCTACCCCAAATAGGGAATACAGGATCATTAAAATGGGAGTTTATTGTTGAAAATATGTATGCGCAAACTTAAATGCATATTTAAATTCACTTTTTTCTAGTATCTCTAGGGGAAAAAATCATTTGTATTTATTAATCTCTCGTATTAATTATGTGGTTTAATATGGGTTTATTATATTAACCCAAAATTCAATTTCAAGTGATCAGAGGCTATGCTACAATTTCTTCTTATAGATTTGGGTATGTTTTTTCCTTAGTTTTTATGAGTCACAGATTGAATACGTTACTTCTAAAAAAACATAGAATCAGGGTATAGAAGAATTGGATGAGGATAATTAGAATTTAACTTCCCTAATAGAGAAAATATTTCTCATTTTTAAATGAAAATTGCAGAGAATGCAAGGATGAACTTGAAGAGAAAAAGGAAGAATTTCTTGACATGGAAAAGGTGCTGAAAGAAAGAAATTGGGATTTGAAACAAAGAGCAGCTCAGGTTAGAAGAATATGTACATTTAATAAGCTTTTAAGAATGATTAGGGCATTATTAGTAAATATATTTGGAATGCATATTTTTATTAATGCTCCACAAGTTTAGTGTGTAC
Organism: Pseudoxenodon macrops; assembly: GCA_032467955.1. Lineage (NCBI taxonomy): Eukaryota > Metazoa > Chordata > Lepidosauria > Squamata > Pseudoxenodontidae > Pseudoxenodon > Pseudoxenodon macrops. The sequence continues at coordinate 798,716 of JANHFT010002569.1, forward strand.
AGTCAATCCTCAATGTATAACCATTTGTTTAATGATGGTTTGAAATTAAGACAGCTTTGCAAAAAAAGATTTATGACCCATCCTGAATGATTGTTCTATCTATGATTGTTGCACCATCCTTATGGTCACAATTTTGTGGTTGGCAATCAGCTTGCATTTAAAATAGTTGCAATGTCTTGTGGTCATGTAGTCACAATTTGCAGCCTTCGAGCTGGCTTCCACAAAGCCAACTGAGGAAGCCAGAATCACTTTAACAACCATGTGATTTGCTTAGCAGCTGTGGTAAAATGGTCACAAAATTGGATCCTGTCACATGATGACTTGCTTAATGGCTGCATAACTTAGCAATCAAAATTCAGGTCTCAATTGTGGTCATGAGTTAAAGTTTACCTATAATATTCGTTTCTGTTTTCATATTTTGTCTTTCCTTTTTTAAAAGGTTACACAGTTGGATATGTCAATTCGTGAATACAGGGGAGAAATGGAACAAAAAATAATTACATTGCAAGGTAGCTTGGAAAAAGCAGAGCTGCAGATAAAAGATTATAATAAACAGGTACTGTTATTATTCAAAATGCTCTTTAAAACAATTGCTTCTAGTTGATTACGTTCCACAAATGTCTGATGTGAAGTTTTAACTCCTCAAATGGTTATTCTCTTTATAACTTATTTGCTTACATTTTGCTATCAGATTGAAAGTTTGGGAAGCAAGATACGGTGTTCAAAAGAGGAGCTTCAAGAAAAAGAGTATAATATTCTCCAACAAGATCAAGAGATAAATCATCTTCGAAAAGAGAATGAACAAAAGCAGCAAAGAATAACAGATACTGAGAAAGTAAGTTTCTCTTGTCTATTCTTTTCTCTGCCTTGTTTTTCAATACTCCAGGTTTCTAATCTAACCAGTTACTTAATTTAATCAATAATATATGATAAGGAATAACATTGCCTTTTCATAAAAGAATGTTGTCTGAAATATGTTATACTGAATTTATTGAAGCTTGCTGAAATATAATTTGTTTACTTTTCCATGAAAACATGCCAGTATTTTTGCATTTTATTTTCTGATACTGATTTTTTCTTTCTCTTTAGAGAAGTTTGTATACATATCTGCCAACAAAGAATACTGTTTTATCTGGGTAATGATTTTAACACACTCTAGAACTCTGTTTTTCAGACAGCAGATCTGATTTTAGGATAACAAATAAGAACTATTAAAAATGAAATAACAGGAAGACACAAGCTTCTTAGTATGTAAAAAAACCACTTCTCTTTTTAGAAGCTGAAAGATCAAGAAAGGTGTGTTGCAGAACAGTATAAAAAAATACTTGATTTGGGGCAACAGTTGAGACTGGAACGTGAAGCAATGAAACAAGTTCATGTGGATCTATTAGAGAGTCGCCGCCAACAGGCTCAAGCTCAGAGAGATGTGGACAGGATCTCTCTTGAACTGGAAGAAGTGAACCATATCTCACATGAAAAAGTAACCAATTTTAGAGATTAATTTTATGAGAAATAAACTATCCCAATGCAAGAATCTTTCCAGTGTCAGTTTGATGTGTAGAATAGAGCATAGTTCAGAGCACAAGTTCAAATGGAGAAAGACAAACGGTTAAAGCTAACCAATAATGCTAGATCAGTTTGAAAATGATGTAAAACAAATATTTCAGACCTCAGGAACTTGTGGAGAAAACCTGAAAAGTGCTTGAAACATTAATACAAAATGTTTCAAAAATAGCTGTAGATATGTTTTCTTGATTTGTTTTGGAAAAGTAGTAGCAATCATATATAAACAAGAGCTATTTTGGTATTGCTTAAAATATTCTTGTTTTTAACAAGGCTAATTTAATATTTTAAAGAAAATAAGGCAAGATATATTGATTTTGTGTTGGGGGGCATAATTTTCTTTCAGGAAACCCGTGTAAATAATTTGGCAGAACAATTGGGAGCAGCTCAGGTGCGAGAAACTGAGTTAGAAGCAAGGATGCAAACTGAGATTAAAAGGCTCACTGCAGAAATACATTTGCTAAAACAGTCTTTTTTATCGGAGGTGAGAATAAAATTGTTCTTTCCCATTTATTTCATCTTAGGTATGAGAAAATGACAAACTCTATGTGTGTGTTTGGCTCCAAGAACTGGATCTAGGCTTTCCTCTTTTACCTTTAAATAATTTCTTTTGTGCCAAGTTTCTATGAAATAATTTCAGAGCAGTAAGTCCCCTTTCTCACAAGTGCTGAACTGAACTGAACATTGATAAACTATTTAAGCACCACAGAATGTATAACATCAAAAGCTACTATCCTATGGCATACCCTAGGGTGGGTATCGGCAACCTGCGGCTCTATTTGGGCCCTATGCCGTGGCTCCCTGACCCATCATTGGTTGGCCTCACCCTTCGCCCGTTTTATTTTTGGGGGGGGAATTTGGGCTGAGGAACGATCGCCATCGCGGACACTTCCCTTCGGGCAACCCTCCCCTCCCAATCACCTGGCTGGCTGTGGCTGAACCAGGAGCGTGCGCATGCCTGGGGAGACCCTCCTCAAGAGATCGCGCACGGGGCAGGCAGCCGCTCGCTTAGGGAGGCTCTCCCCACATGTGCGCAGGCTCCCGGCTCAGCCACAGTGAGCCAGCCCGGATTTCTAAACGAAAAAATAAAAGCCGCAGTGAAGCCC
>JANHFT010002570.1:62528-75169 GCA_032467955.1 Pseudoxenodon macrops
AGAACTGTGTTGGCTTTTTTGGCAGCTGCTGCACACTGCTGGCTCATATTTAAATGGTTGTCCACTAGGACTCCAAGTTCCCTCTCACAGTTACTACTATTGAGCAAGGTATCACATATATACTGTACCTGTGCATTTTGTTTTTCTTGCCTATGTGTATGTGGATACACATTCATTATATATTACTATTAATATGCAACAGATTTTAAGAAAAATTTTTTTAAATTTTTTTAACAAAACTACTAGTTAGGTTTAGATTTTTATGTCTAAACTTGTCCTTATTTGTCTAAGCAGTAACAGCACCAAACCAATCTTGGATGATCTGCAGGTAACAGCTAGTTAATATTTGGATGGAACCCATCCAAGGTTATTAAGTAGATTAGGAAATCAACTCCTCCTACTCCCAGTTTTGGAAGAATATTAAACTACGTCTGTATTGTTGTCAAGAAATAGGGTTACAAAATATTCTTCTGCCCTTCTTTTTTGACATTAAAAGAATAAATCTTATTTCAATCTTCAGAAAAACCCATGAGACTTCAAAGCCACAATCTATCTTCATGGCTAATCCAGGTCCCTTTCTAAAAGGTAGTAAAAGTACAACAAAACAGATTCTGTGGTCTAAATTTCCCCTGAAACTGCTTAACCGCAGAGAGGATTTTATACAGGCATGTTTTTTCTATTCCAGTTCTCTCTTTCTTTGGACATTCTGAAATGAGAACTATCAAAGTTTGACGCATAAGTGCATTCTTCCCAAAGAATAGGCTGCTTTATTTCTCTTCCTCCCCATAATGCAATTATTTTTAGAACTGCAAAACAAAGTTTATGTTAAGATTTATATATTTATGCTCTACTCCATTAATCATTTCCAGCTGTCCAAATATGTTGGTTGACAGCTCTTAGAATTCCAAATATAGGTGGTCCTCAACCTATGACCACAATTGAGCCCCAAATTTCTGTTGCTGAGATCATTTTTAGTGAGTTTTGCCCCATTTGACCTTTCTTGCCACAATTAAGTGAATCACTGCAGTTAAGTTAGTAACACGGTTGTTAAGTGAATCTGGCTTGACTTTGCTTGGCAGAAGTTTGCAAAAGGTGATCACATGACCCCGGGACACTGCAACTGGTGCCAACCTTCTGAATTTTGATCACGTGACCATGAGAATGATGCAAGGGTCATAAGTATGAAGAATAGTCATAAATCACTTTTTTCAGTGCCGTAGTAACTTTGAACAGTCACTAAACTGTTGTAAGTCGAGGACTACCTGCAATTGATCCATTATCTCTTGCAATTTGGGGAATACTGACAGGCAATGGCAGAATAATGTAGGAATCTACTTCATATCATTGATCTACTTTAGTATTGTCTCCAGTGATTGACAGTAACTTGCCAGTCTTGAACAGAGAAGGTATTTCTTAACCTTAAGTGGATATGCCTGGATAAGCCAGGGATGCATTTGCAGATTTTTAGGAGTTTTTCAGTTTACCTCCACCCTTTCCTTCGCTTTCCGATAAAGCATTTCTATTTGTACATGAGTAAAAAATGTTCTCGGGTCAAACTTCTCTCCTAATGAACAGCATCCATGCAGTGTTTTTTTAAAACAATGCTAAGAAATAGCATTGCTAATTAAACAATTAAACAAACAATGCTAAGAAATATAGGGACACGGAGGCTCAGTGGCTAAGACGCTGAGCTTGTCGATTGAAAGGTTGGCAGTTCAGCGGTTCGAATCCCTAGTACCATGTAACGGAGTGAGTTCCCATTACTTGCCCCAGCTTCTGCCAACCTAGCAGTTCGAAAGCACGTAAAAAATGCAAGTAGAAAAATAGGGACCACTTTGGTGGGAAGGTAATAGCATTCTGTGCGCCTTCAGCATTTAGTCATGCCGGTCACATGACCACAGAGATATCTTCAGACAGCGCTGGCTCTTCGGTTTTGAAACGGAGATGAGCACCATCCCCTAGAGTCGGGAACGACTAGCACATATGTGCGAGGGGAACTTTTACCTTAAGAAATAGGTGTTTTAGCTTCCCAGTACTTGGCTAGTATTATGAAGAACTATACAAGCCCTTGGGTGGTTGCAGGAGGTTTGTCTGCTTATCAGCATCCCCCTAAATGACAGATGCAACTGAAGAGTGAATGTCATTCCAAAATGGTGAAAGGGAGAGATAAATTCAAAAGGAGCCAAAAGGCCAACTCACTGAAGTGTCCCCTTTTGCTGATTTGTATATAAGCAACTGAATAATATTACTATAGTTGTATAATTATTATGTCTTTTGGTTGAAACTCAATTATCATTTTTTTAAATAATGTGTCTCTTTTAAGGTGTTTTATTTTGGGAGGGGGGGACTTTCAACCAGCAATATTTATGAATTTTATCTGCCTGTACTGACTTGCCAGCTTTATTTTAAACACTACCATTAGCTGCTGATGACAACTTCTCTTACTTGGAATGAAGTCCTAAAAGTAATAAATGGAGAAAAAAAAATGAACTTTGTGAGTAAAAACCACAAGTTCAAGGTGACAAAATATGAAAATAGGGACAAGAAACTACCACATGAACATAAAGGCTATGTTCAGTTAGAAATCATATAAAAAAGATAGACGTAGCCCTTTTATTAGGCTCAATGGAGCTACGTTGCTTTTCACCAGGTCTATCTACTAGGGCCGTATATAAAATGTGTCTTAATGAACAAAAGAAAACACAACAATGGGAACCTCTGTGCATTCAAGCCTGCACATGCAGGATAGATACTTCATTTAATTTAGATGAAAATAGAGGAAGAAAGGAAAACCCTTTTTGTTCTGGATGTTACTCAATTGTTAGGAATTGGGGAATCTTTGCTGAGCATGTTCCAATGCTTCTTATCATATTATAAGGTAGTTCAAGACAGTTATATAGCTGATTGAAGCCTCAAGAAACAATAGGCGTGCTCTTTTGGAGGTAATTACTGCCAAAGCAGACCTCTTTCAGTTATTACTTTAAAAAAAATAACACTATTAATTGACACTATTAAGTGGCAAGCAGAAAACTACCGGTAGTTATTTTGCAGCCATGCATGTTGTTTCTCAACATTCAGTATCTAGGACGATTTTAAAGTTCTATAGTATGTTTTGTAAACTATTGAGATCGGTATTTCAAGATTATGGAAACAGATTGAAAATGCAGACGGATCATACAGCACAATAACAGCTTGCTTAATCATGGTTTACAGTATACATTACACTAATCTTGCTTTGCACAATGTATTAAGCTATACATCGGGCCTGAAGCAACTCCATTTGCATCTTCAATGTCCCTGCAGACCTTGGGCCTGTTTTCCCACTCCTCTGGGTCCCATATTCTCTCCTACTCATCACCAATCACTTTTTCTAGATCTCTGGAGCTCATATTGGGGAACAAAAGGCCACTCTGCCCCCTAGCATCCCTGCAGCTCACGTGACATGGTCCTGGGTGAGGTGCCATTTTTGGAGAAGCCACATTGCAGAACCACGTCTTATAGCCTGTAGAGATGCTGAGGGGTAGAGCAGCCTAATGTTCTTCCACAACATGGTCTCCAGAGCTCTACAAAAGGTAAGCGGCAACCCACACCCTCCTTCCCACACCCCTCGATCTCTCACTTACCTTCTGTAGATCTTCAGAGCTCGCATTAGAGGAGAGCAGGTTGTTTCACCTATGTGAATTGTGGCTGCTCCTAAAATTGGGCCCACTACCTGGATGGAGCCATGCAGCCTAAGGAAGCCGAGGAGCGGAGTGGCCTGCTCTCAGTGCGAACTCTGGAGCTGTACAGTACAGATGGTAAGTGAATGGAGGGTGGAGAGGAAGGTATGCAACTCTGTGGGTTGCGAAGCAGGCCCAAAGGCTGCAGAGAACTGGTGGGGTGGGAAAGCAGACCCAAGGCATGTAGGGATCCAGCAATATGGGATGGGGGAGATAGGCGAGGGAGACATTACTGTAGCTTCCCTGTGGTCGGTCAAAAGGGTGAACCTACCCATATTTTGTGCAGGTGACAATTGTCCATAATTTCAAAACTGGGTTGTAAGTAGCTTGTGGGGAGTCAGATAAAACTGCAGTTAAAATAAACTAAGCCAGGGTGATAAGGAACATCTTCATTCTCTCTTATACATGCGAAATTGGGATTAAATCTAGTTCTTGAGAGAATGCATTATTCCTCAGTTTGCAGCTAATATGGCAAGTCCAAAAGACCTATCAGATAGCACACCAGTTATTCTTTGCCTGAAAATGTGGTCACACATGAAATTCAGAATCATTCCACATCTAGAAATACTCAGTGTATTCCTAATTTTATATTTAACCAATTTTATAACACAAAAGGTAATATATTTTTATACAATTGCCTCCAATACAATTTGCATTCACCATTCAAATCAGATGGATTGTTTTACAAAGAATGAATACTGCACCCTCTACTGTCTATTTCAGTATTTTGACAAGGCATTGAAAAAATCAAAAATCCAGTTCCTACATCATCTTTTTCTAAAGTCAGTTTTAAAACATTATTTGAAGATAGGAGTAAACAAAGGAGTACATAGAAATATGTTTTGTTGCTATATATGAATCTATCTAAAGGCAATTAAATCTTGTTGATTTGTGTCTATACAGACATTACACATATAGTTCAGACTGACCCCAGCTACTCTTAGTTCAACAGTACTTATTTCCACCTCAGAGTGCTTAGGATTTCAGCTTCCTGGATATTTCCATGTTTGGTATCATATTTACTGTATATCTACCACTCTGTCAGTATAGTTTCTGCAGCTCTTGCTCCATTAAGTGTTAAGGATCCCTTTTCCTAGAAAATGACTCCTTCCTAAGATATTATGAAATAAGTTTCCTAAGTAATACTGAGGCAATTCTGAATTTTGGTAAACACACTTGGATGAAAGTAACAATGTAGACGTGCTAAAAAAAATAAGGAACTCTCAATCCAAGTTAGCAAGACAAATTGAAATCAGGCAGGACTATGGAAGAATTTGTCATAAATTGGTAGGCTCAGGGAACAGGTAGAGGAAGGGAAGAACAGAGATGGCAGGCATTTTGTAAGGGCTTCCCAAATCTTTTACAGATCTTTGGATCAGAAGTTTGCTTGAAAGCATACGAAGCCCACACCAAAATAACTATGGCTATCTGAATGAGTCCAATGGTCTGTGCTCCCACTATTCAATTTACCATAAATTAACAAGATAAACTATGTATTACAGCATAATGCCCTATCATGAGCCAGTTTGCTATACAGGTAAGTACTTCACTTGTAACTGTTCATTGAATGATAGTTTGAAGCTGTGACAGCCTTGCTAAAAGTGACCTAAGACCCACCCTCAAAGTTGTGAATGCCACACCACCCCCGTGGTTACGTGATCATAATTTGAGAACTTAGCAACCAGCTTGCATTTACGATGGTTGCAGCATCGTGTGTGCATGTGATCATGATGTGTGACCTTCTCAGCTGGCTTCTGACAAACAAGTTAATTGGTGAAACCAGATTGGCTTAGCTCCCAAAATTTTCATTTAACAACAATCACTGTGGTAAAATTATTTTAAAATTGGATTCAGTCATGCAATGACTTGCTTTACAACCGTATCAACTTATGATAAATTTGGGTCCCAATTGTGATTGTAAGTTGAGGACTACCCTTAGCGGTAAAGGTGCTGCTCTAGAAACCAGTAGACTGAATTGTAGGCCTCTCTTGGCTGGATGGCTGTGGGCCAGTCACTCACTCTCAGTCCTATCCACCTCACAAGGTGGCTATCGAGGGGAAAACTACAGATAGGGGTATTAGATATGTTCACCACTGAGACAGAGAGATAAATGTAGGATAAAAAGGTAATAATAATAATTCACAAACTAATTATATTTTAGCAGACCACTTTGGTGTACTCAATCCAAATGTGCCTTATTTGACTTTAACTTAATAGTTCTGCAAATCTAGCCCCTGTGGTTATAGTTTGGCATATTGAATAAATCTAGTCAATTTGATTACTAACAAAATCATGCTTAAGTGACCATGGGTGAATGTGATATGTTAATAGCTCCAAAAAGCCCAGTGAACTTTGAGGCTAAGTGCGGACCTGATTCTGTGTCTCCCCAGCCCGATACTATTTAACAGAGGTTCTTCCCTTTAGTGAATTGCTCAAAAGAACAAAACAAGGGAAAGTCCTTTCTGTCTTCTCCATATCACTTTCTCTCCTATAGAAACCAATGAACATGATGATATGGAATCAAGAAAAGCCTTGATGAGCTTGGCAAATTCTAATTTTCTCTGCAGATTCTTCTGGCTGTTTCTGCGGAAAGCCTACTATGAAGTTACAGTATGTTAAGTCTTTACATTATTTACTTGGCAATATACCAGCAAAACCATTCATATAATTCATGAATATCAGTATTCCTCCAAAGCGCCCCCCCCAAATGAAAATCTTGTAAAAGAGGCAGGTGTCTTCTAGGACAGAATTCCTAATGGAGAAAGTGCATTCAATCACTTAGCAGAATCGACTGAAGAGGCTGTAAAGTTCGTTGACTCCGTTTTGTTTCCTTCAACAGCTGCATTTTGTGCCCTTTGGGATGTGGGACCTCACACAGCAGGTCATCCAGAGTCAGTTCATTTATCTGTCCTGAGACTTTTAACTTGGTGACAATTTCTTCAAACTGAATAATGAAGTCTGGATCGAATTCTAGTTTTTCCCTGGCAGCGATTATCTGTAAGATTACAACAAACAACAAACAACAAATAAACAAGCAAACAAACCATGATCAATATAGAACTATTCTTTTCTATGCCAAATCATGATAAACTTTGACCAAATGTACAGAAACAAGACCCTAATCCAATTCCTCTTGGCGATTTGTTACAAAGGTGCACTACACCTGTGAAACTTACATTTATCCGCAGCTCTATGCATCAATGCTTCTCATGTGCAGTTGAAACGCACAAGCTGGAAAGCTTTTAAACTTATGGATTGTTAGATGTATATCAAAATATACATTTTGATAAAATGTATCAGGTAAAAGTAAAGGTTCCCCTTGCATATATGTGCTAGTCGTTCCCAACTCTAGGGGTGGTGCTCATCTGTTTCAAAGCCGAAGACATCTCCATGGTCATGTGGCCAGCATGACACACGGAACGCTGTTACCTTTCTACCAAAGGTGGTCCCTATTTTTTTACTTGCATTTTTACATGCTTTCGAACTGCTAGATTGGCAGAAGCTGGGACAAGTAACGGGAGCTCACTCCGTTATGCGGCACTAAGGATTTGAACCGCCGAACCGCCGACCTTTCTGATCGACAACCTCAGTGTCTTAGCCATTGAGTCTCCGAGTCCCTTGAAATATTTGTTAATAGGGACTAATTAGAAGAGAAAAATATTCCTAAGGGTAACCAAGCTGAGCAAGCTCTATCAATATGTTAAGAGGCTTTTTCAATGAATGGTTATTTCAAGATAATTATTGCCAAATTATTTCAGATTTATTTATTTATAAATAACTCAGTGAGCAACAATTCTCACTATTTACAGTGGAATTTACCTTGGACTGAAAAATCAGGAACAGGGGTGTGTCCTATTGAACGAGTAATACTGGTAGCTGATACAAAGCATATAAACTATACAGTAGTACAAATGATCTAGCAAATTTCAGTGAGAAACGACTGAGATATCCACAACAGCATAGGTACATTTATCCCTGGTATAAAATGCTTTCTAATTTATTCCTTTGAGCTACATTTGGGGTGGCATTTCAGCTGCTACAGCTCAAGGGAGAAATTGGGTAGTAATAGATTTAATAGTGCTTTCAGTGTGCAGCAAAAAAGGTTATAAAAGTGTTGGGTGCACACACACACACACATATATATATGTGCATACACACACACACACACACAAGATACACCCATCCCCCGCCTGAAAGGGAAAAAAATGAGCTATACTTCTAGGTATGAAAAAAGCCTGCCTCTATTAAATAATTTTCACTTACCACATCCTTACAGAAGTTAGGTTTTCTCACAAAATAGGTATCGATTTTTGAAGCTTTTTCCAGTGTTTGCACAAGAATCTTTAGATTCCCGAAGGCAGCCAACAGAAGAATCTTCAATACAAACACAACAAAAGAATAATGCTTTAACGCAGGGGTCTCCAACCTTGGCAATTTTAAGCCTGGAGGACTTCAACTCCCAGAATTCCCCAGCCAGCTTTGCTTTAACGGATTCTGGATTGTGTCAGAATAAAAATGTTCCAAATAGGCAGGTCAAAAGTCTTTGTACCAGTAGCCCTGATGATCATCAAACCAATTGCACTGTTCGTAAAAGACGGAGAATGCGGTACCCTTATAGATTATACAGCTGTTGCTGATTGTCAATTGTGGCAAATTCCAGGTATACATTTTTCAATATAAAACTCGCATTACAAAAGTTACAATAAAACTTGTGATCAAGAACCTTTCCGTTTCTTTCATTATTCTATTCACAACAATAGACAAAACTAATGGAAAGAACATGCTGGGATTGAAATTTCAGAGCAATCATCTTCAGGTTGACAATTTCCTCCCCAGGAAGTACAGCCCAAAATAGTGATGAATGTTATGTTAAGAAAGGATTGCTTAGGAACATTCTTGCTATTACTATGGAAACCATCATAGCTCTTCAAGTCCAAGACATTACAACAAACCAATAAAATTGGTATGAATGTGAGGGAGGAATGGGGAAGAATCTCTGAAGAAGAAATTGTTTTGTTCTTAAATAAGCATTAGATCGATGATTGTCCTGTATCTGATGTCCCTTCCTCAGTGGTGGGTTCCTATTAGATCTCTCTTAATCGACGATCCGGTAACGCCGATGGCAGGAGGCTCCTCCCACTCGCACCGGGACACTGCACATGCGCAGAACCTTCTGCGCATGTGCAGAAGTGCCACGCAGGCGCAAACCAGTAACACCGAAAAGATAAACCCACTACTGCCCTTCCTCCATCTGCCCCTCTTCCTACCACTCCCCAAAAAATTTTGTATGTTCAATTTTGAACACAGATATTTTGACATAGTGGTTATAGCATCGAAACCACTAGAAACCGGGAGATTGAGTTCGAGACTCATCTTGGGCTTTCTCTCAGCCCTACATAGGAGGCAATGGCAAACTATTTCTGAGTAACCTTGCCAAGAAAACAGTACAGACTTGTCCACCAGGCTGTCTCGGAAAATCAGATATGATTAAATAGATAAAAATGGAATACTAATTGCTCCTGTTTTCAATGGCATATCTTCTCTGAGATTATCTTTGCTTGCCTACTTTTCACTGTTCTTTCAACATCTTGTGCGCTATTTACTCCTTACATTTGCTGCCATGGAATTTTCTTATTAACAAAAGATTTTAAGAAGATTCCTTAGAACCATATCACTGATGTGACTCATAGAAATGTCAGCACATTTGAATAATTTAACCATTGATTATTTAAATATAGAATTGATGAACAGTAAATGAATAACTGCTTATGTTTTTCCAGCGTTGCCATAAAGCAAATTGAAACACTTGAAAAATTAAGGACATAAAGAAAACAGTATAAGGCAGAGATATTTTAATTAGCATTGGAATACAGCAGGCTAAATTGCCATATGTTGTTTAAAACAAGGGATATCCCCTCTCTTAAAAAATACCATCAAAACTTAGAACACACACATTAATTGCATTTACCTTCAGATTATCATATATTATACTTTCAGTGGGCTGCAACTGTGAAAAATAGTACTGAGTCTTCAAAAAGTCATTCTGTAGAAGGAAACAAAAATAATAATTAGTAATGCTTTAAAAATATTGTCTAACATTTTATTTAAATCCTAACAATCGTCTCTCACAACCTCTCAATAATAAATAGACCTATCATATACACATTGTTCTAAATCAGAAGTAGTAGTATTTATTTATTCAATGACCAGCAAATTTAAAAGAATAACAAAATGAAGCAAACTGATACAGCATACAAGACAAATCACACAATATAACATTTACACCTCTATTACTGTATTAATACATCAACTGCCCAAGTAATGATAAATTTAAAAATGTCTTATAAATATCCCGAAGCAACTCATTAAAAATAATTACCTAAAAGTAGTATTAAGGATAAATGTGAAAATGTCTTAAACCAATTGTTTCTTTAATTGCTGTATTCTTTTTATTACAGCAACATAAAATTTCAGTACTGGGCTTCAAATCCTGGAGAACATAATTCAGATGAAATTTGTATACGCTAGCTAGGAACATTTCTATTAGTGTTGACATATAAATAGACCTTATGTCCCTATAAAATCTACAATATAATAATATGTGCAAGATGGTTTCAACTTCTTTATCATCATGGACAAATGTGCTCCAGTATGGGTATTTTATTTTATTTGTCTTGGAATAGCGCTGATTGAAGAATGTTGAATTTAAAAAATAATAATCTCAATTTAGAGAAAGTGAGGTTTTGTAGGTCACAGGCTGACTCCCATGCACCCTTATTTATCCATATTCTAACATGTGGGGACAACCTGTTGACTTCCAACCAAGACTGATGAGCGTTCAAAATGCCTTTCAAGTGGAACACCATCCCGCCAATTTAAATGTATTAATCTGCTCTATGCCCTTCTACTCTCCAGCCATTCAGCAATATGTTGAATCTTCCATCTTCTGTCACAGTTAGCCATATTGACTAAAACTGCTGGGAATTGGAATACAACAATGTCCAGGGATTGACTTTCACAGTCATCACTGTTATATGCTGTTCAGCTCACTCTGAGCCTACCTCAAAACGGGCAATATTTGGGCCCTCTGGCTTTTGGGAATTTTTCATCTTTATTCTGGGATGGGGAAGCATTTCCCCATTCAAGATTGGCATTCAATCTGAGGGTTGTCTTAAAGAGTAAGAGGATGGCTGTGGCCAGTAGGGCCTTTCAACAGAAACATTTGGTTCCACCACTTCCTGGATTAGGACACTGAGGCAATCACTGATGTCTTAATCACCTCACAACTGCACTACTGCAGTGCACTCTACAAAGGTCTACCCTTGAAGTCCATGTGGAAGCTACAGCTGGTTCAGAATGGGCATACTACAATATGTCCATGTAACTCCAAAACTATACTAGTCACTAGTTGGCTTCTGAACACAATTCAAGGTGCTGGTTACTGTTTAAAAAGCCCTTCATGGCATAAAGGCCTACTTAAAGGGACAGCTTATCTCTAATTATTTCTATGCATTTGGTGAAATGAGGAGAGTAGGAGCGCTTTGAGTCCTTTCAATAAAACTATGTCACCTAGGAAGTGTAACTTCTAGTGAGTACCTGTCTGGGGCAGTATCCCTGCTGTAACCCATATGCCCTCCACAGGGGTGGGTTCTAACTTACTTCGCCACTGGTTCACTTCCTCCCGTGCCGTGTGGCCAAAAAAATAACAACAAAAAAGAAGGCCGAAAACAAGATGGTGACACATGCGCAGTGCCGGAAACTCGGCTTCTGCACATGCACAGAAGAAAAAAAACCAAAAGAAATTCAAAAAAACTTCCCCCCTCAAAAAACAAAATTCAAAAAAAAAGCTGGCGGTGTCCACGGACCAGAACCGTCTCCGTGATGTCACCAGCGGCTTACTACCTACTCGGTAGAACCGATCCAAACTGGTAGGAGCCCACCTCTGCAATGGAGATACCACATAACCGGTAGTAAAAAAAATGTGAATCCTACCACTGAGTCAGATCATGACTATTAACAGCTTTAGTTAACAACAAATAGATGAGTTAATAAATAACAATCATTACAACCTCATTCTTAAAACAGCCATCAAAAATGGCATGAAGTACACACTGAAAAGTCAGCTTAGAGTGGTTTTTCAAATGGCATGGAATAGGAATAGGAATAATGGGGATGGGAATGGAATGAAATAATTTTCTCAGCCCTGGTGGATGCATTTATTTCATAATCAGTGAACCTGATCCAGGACTGGTGTCGCAGGCCCCCAATGAGGAATATGTCACAGAAGCCTGGCTGCTGCATTTTGGACCTGCTGCAGCTTCTGAATTTCTTTCAAAGACGTCCCCAAATAGAAACTATAACCGTAATCTATTGGCGGCAACCAGTGTGGATCAGAAAGGCCAGGTCATAAGAGTTCAAAAAAGCTCAGAAATCAACTCATCCAATCCACTCGCTGCAGAAGAATCTGCTAAAGTATTTTGGGCAGATAAGATATCCAGCATTTGTTTGAAGATCTCTGTGCCACTTCATGAAACATCCTCTTTCTCTGTAGTTTCAACTCATTAGTTATGATCTCTTGGACAATACAGAACAAGTCCGTTCCCTTCTTTATTGAAACTCTTTTTTTTTAATTTTGGAAGTTTGCCACCATGCCTACCTTCTGTCATCTTGTTTGCAGGATAAACATATTTAGTCCCTGTAGCCATTCTTTACAGGACTTAATTTCCAGTCGCCTCTGAGCGTATCCCACTTTGCTTAATGTCCTTTCCAGACTGCAGTGCGTCGAACTGGAAAGATGGGATCTGAATATAGCAAAGCAGAGTGGGGCAGTTATTTTTCACAATCTGGATTGTGTGTTCCTGGTGATACTTTCCAACAGAGTTTTTTCTTTTCTTTTTTTTAGCAGCCGTGTATTTTTGTTTG
>JANHFT010002570.1:104307-122365 GCA_032467955.1 Pseudoxenodon macrops
AGTGGCTTAAAGGGGCGAGCAGCAAGCGGCCAGAAGGGGAGAGCGAGCGACTGGAAGGAGTGAGTGAACGTATGGAAGGGGCAAGTGAGCGGCCGGTAGTGGTAAGCGGCGAGAGGGTAGGGGTGGGCAACCAGGGGTGATTTTTACCAGTTCGGTAAATCACTTCAAATCGTCCTTACCAGTTTGCCCGAACCAGTCCGAACCAATCGAATATCATCTCTGGTTCTACTGATTTATATTTCACCTTGAATACATCTTGCTCATATACTTTCTGGATTGGACCAGACCAGAACATGAACACAGCACATATTCTATATGTTCTCAATCATTAGATTTAAAAAAAAATCCCCATCTTTCAGTTAATTCATGCAGCATTTGAGAATGGAAAGAAAATATTAAAATCAGAAGTAGTATTCCTGTATGTAATGTTGAAATTGATGCTATATAAACAATTGTATTTGAGCATATCAGTACAAAAAATAACCACATGGTGGCACCGAACAAAACTTTTGAGATGCATATAAAAGAAACATAATTTTGGTGTAATACTGAAAAGAAATAATTTCCCCGTAACTAAATCTTATAATCATTAGCTGAATTTACTTCTGAAAATAACACTAGGTCAGGTAAATGGCTATATTGGCCCCTGATTTCATAAAGTATTTCAGTTTAAGAATTAATAACTAAACAAAAAATTAACACATGATGGCACCGAATTTATTGCTTAAATTTAAAATACGTTTATTAGTTTTCACCTTCCATTAAGATGGCACCCCATAACTCATTAGTTGATCTGGATAATTATTTTCTTTGGATCACTCAACTGGTAGTATATCGATATCTTTTTCCTAATTTAAATAATAGGAAATGACTATCATTTTTCTCCTCTTTGATTATCCTGTGTCAGATTCCCTAACCTGGACATTCTCCAATTGTGTGATCTACCGGTAATTTTTAAAACTCTTCACTCAGAAAACCTATTGCTAAGAATTGTGGGGAAGTAAGTCTAATGAACATTTATGGATTGAAAAAATCTTATCTATGTTAGCACCATAAGTAATTAAATGTAAAAAAGAATAAGATCTTTCTTGTCTCCCCTTGCTTTACACAATCTTTGTTCCTCATTGCCGGTTATCTCTTTTTATTCTGTCTCTGTTCTTCATTGGTGCTCTAGAGTGCCTTTCTTGTCTTCCTGCACCTCAGTTGTTCTCCCTTACACTTTCTTCTCCTTCTAGTCACATTGTGAATAGCCCTCTGGGTATGGAGCATCGTTTTTTCCCCTCCCAATCAAGAATCTGATGAAGATATAGTTAAATAGCTGATGGCATTCTTTCTGGGAACATTTCCATTGAAAGTCATGCTTGGAGAAGATGAAATTGAAACTGGTTCTCCCTGAAAGTTCCTTAGGTGGTTCCTTCAAAAGCCCAAAGGGAGTTGCAGTTTTCCTTTTTCCAGGTATTCCTACCAATGAAAAAATACAGCAGTAACTGCAAGAATTATGGGAATGCTATCTATTTTATCAGTTGGAGAATGCTTCAAGGATCCTCTGGCAGGCCTATGTTTTTTGGCACCCAATTGTGTAGCTCTTGGTGGAGAGAACTGACTTAATTGTTCTTCATGAAGCACAGTGACTCACAAGTTAGAACACTGGACCGCAGATGGGCAGGTTTCTGTTCGAGACCCATTGCTGCCGCAGGGCAGAGTAAGCACCCATCACACGGTCCAGCTTCTGCCGACCCAGCAATTCAAAAGTGAGTGACTGTGAATAGATTAATGGATACCACTTCAGTGGGCAATTTCATGGGGACCCAAAAGGAGCCCAAACTGGACGCCTCCTGGGCAACAGTGATATTACTGGCAAATCTTTTCACTACATGTATTTCAGTGCTTCTGACACTGGGGGAAAAAAACCTTCATGTTTTCATATTCCAATCTTCCTTTCTCAGCATCTAAAGAGTTAGCAGTAGCAAGTGATTACTGTATGCCTATTTTAGTCATTTATTCAGTCTAATTCAAAGAGCCAGATTGATCCAGCGATTAAGATATTAGGCTAGAAACCGGGAGACTGTGAGTTATAATCTCATTTTAGGCCTGAAAGCCAGCAGAGTGAGTTTAGGCCAGTCACTCTCAGCCCTACTCACCTCACATGATTATTGTTGTGAGGAAAATAGGAGGAAGGGTTTTTCTATATGTTCACCACCTTCAATTATTTATAAAAATAGAAAATGTGGGATGTAAATGAGTAACTGTCCTTTCCATTTTGATAACAGTGAATTTGTTGGAATATGTTGCCCTAATGTTGCTCAGGAATTATTAAACAGGAAATAGGCTTCAGTACCTTGGATAGTTCTATGCAAATAATTAACTGAAATTCAGTTATAGGTAGTCCTCTAGTTACAACCATAATTGGGATCAGAATGTATGTTGTTAAGCAAGGCAGTTGTTAAGTAAGTGGTGTCCAATTTTGTGATCCTTTTTTGCCATGTTGTTAGGCAAATCATTGCAGTTATTAAGTGAATCATGTTGTTCAGTGACTTCTCCCATTGACCTTGCTTGCCAGAAGCCAACAGGGAAGGTCACATGTGGCAATCACATGACATCAGGATACTGCAACTGCCATAAATACATGTTAGCTGCCTAGTGCCCAAATTTTGAAGGGGATGCTGTGATAGTTGTAAGCGCAAGAACCAGTCATAGACCACTTTTTTGACTGGTTGTAACTTTGAACGGCCGTTAAATGAATGATTTTAAGTCAAGGACTATTTGTACTGTATAATTTTTTGCCCTGCTTTGGACACACTACCTTTCCGAGGGTCTCTTCTCTTCCAAGAGTAGGTAGCTTTCTAAATATCTGAAGGTTTTAGATCTCATTGTATAAGGGTCTGAAAAGCTGCATTATAATGTGCATGATGAGTGTCATTTAATTGTACTCCCCTGCTGAATAAGGAATTTAAAAAATAACCATCAGTTTGATGGTTCTAAGATGTAATGTATCGGTTTGCTGGGTGTTAGTATTAAAATATGCTTGATTTGCTGCCTCTAACAATATATTATTAGAAATTAGAGGGGTATAAATAGCAGAAAGCCACAGAGAAAACTCCTGATTGTCCTATTCAGCATATAAAATGTGGTAGAGGCTGCCTTTTCATTCAATCTATGTTTACCCTTTGCCTTGATTCATAAACGTAAGATACATTCTATATTCCTAGTTATTGTAGATTGAACGTTTCTTTCTCCTGACTTGGGGCCCTGAACACAACCTAATTATACCCTATTCAACGAGCAGAGAGACACTTTAATTATATCCTGTTTTGGAAGGGAACAGAGAGACGCGTAATACTTTGTCAGCTGATTCTGCGTTTGTGTGCATGCAAATGTGTGTGCAAAATATCTAACATAGCAGTTACTGAATGTTGTTTACATAAAATCAAGATAAAATAGAAAACTTTTCAGAAATTGTAGTATGTGAGAATGACCTTGGGAGACCGAGTGAAGAAAGGCTACCTAGGGAATGGTAAGCTAAGTGGGAGCATAGCATATGGCTGCATAATGAGCAGAAAAAGAGGCTAAGAGAGCACCTTCCTTAAGTTATCAGGCTGTGAAGATGATGGTGGGAGAATTGTACATTCAGACTTCCAAGATTCTGTTATTATATCTTTACAATAAAGTAGATTTAGCTTATCTGTCGGTGTTTCCTATCTGGTCTACCAGGTAAGGCTGAACGAAACTCATCCTGAATTGAGTATTGGTTCTTTGGGGAAGACTGCACATCCTGAGAGACATATTATTAGTAATCTGGGCGCAGTAATATACAACAGGCCTCTCCAGCTTGATCTTATCCCAATGTGTTATACCAGTTCATCACTGAACTTTGCCAATCTGGTACCATCATGGATCATGCCATCAAAATAGCACTTTTCAGAATAAAAAATTTTTCACTAACACTTGAAAGCATTTTGACAAATCTTTCCTCAAGAATCCCCCAGATAACTGCTTTAATGCCCACCCTCCAAATTCAGAAATAGAAAGGAAAATAAATGCAGTCTCAGGCTGGATTTAATTTTCCCAATCATGAATTATATTTTTCTTCCTTATTCCCAGACAATATAGTATCTATACCGATTGGGAAAAGTTGGATCTATATTTCAACAGATCTGTGGCGCACCAGTTGAGGGAAAGCGTCTCTATGATAAATAAACAGACTTCTCTTTCAGCTTTGTTTATGTGGAGCCAAGTTGAGAGGAATACTCTCGATCCATACAGCTAGTGGGAAGATTGGAATTACAAACCACTATTCATCACATACAAACTCTCAGCTATTTACCAGAATCCTCCTTCTTACAACTTATTTATAATTGTAACTGATTTTATATCTAACTAGGTAGTGATACAAATTTGTTTTAAAAAGAAAAAAACTCTTGCCAAATGCTTCAAAATGACTGAAATTGTGTTATGAAACATACTTTGTAAAAAAAAATTACCAGAGAAATGCACAGTGTAATGGACAGCGTAAATATTATATGCTGTATAAATATTTCAAATAGTTAAACATATTTAATATTAAATAATATTAAATAATGAAAATCAATGAAGTATAATTATTTAAATGTTTTATTCAAAGGAGTTCAACTTTTTTGCTTTGAAATTATTCACATTACACTACTTGAAAACCTCTTAAGAGGTGGGCATCCAGTAAAAGGCACCCCTCTTACATTATTTACAAGCCAGAATTGATGCATTGAAAGGAATCATACAGCAGCAAAAGGCTTGAAACAGTTGACTCTTAATATTATCTTTTTCAGTGTCTGAATTGGGATTTTTTAATGGGAAATTATGAATAGTCCAACAATTTAACCTTAAATAAATCACTATAGCGAATGGTTTGTTTTGCATGTATACAAGGTATAGATCATTGCATATGACCTTTACATACATGCAGTTGTATACATGCCAATAATTTAATTAGCTATGACATCTGTTTCTCTTCTTGTACCTGATCCTGCAGTCCAACTGAGATTATGATGCGTAATTTTACTATCCCCTGCATAACATATTTGTGTTCTCCAGTGACTTGGGATCATAATATTCTTTCTGCTTTATAAGTGGATTCAGTTATTCATATTTTAATCATGCTGTGTAACTAGCAACTCAATACCAATTAGATAGCTGATTCATCAAATCATAATTCAGTTTGATGGTATATAACTGATGTTTCCTTCAAGCAATTTTTAAGCATTCCTCTAATGAAAACAAATATAGAATCTTTTCTGTTCTTAATACCATATCAGAGTTCAAGTGGAAGTGTGTCAAGCAATTATATCAACCAAGTGGATCTGTATAACTTGATTTTGAGTGAGCCTTTTTATTATAAAATTAATTTGAAAAGAAGGAAGGAACAGTCATTCTCTTAAGAAACTATGCACACACAAACAATTTCGGTTGTCAGTGCTTTCATGTCATAGCTTCCTTTCTTGGGAACAGATGAAAACATCTTGGCTGTGTATCCAACCACTCTGTTCACTGAACAACATACCTCTTCTCCCCTTGGTAATATACATAGCCTTCAGCCATAAGGGACAATTCTGAGAAATTCACTTGACAGTAGTGAAAAGGGATGGTGGCTATAATAATCTGATAAATGTTCTGGAAAGCATGCTCATTCAGATGGAAGAATCTTTCTTGCTGTTAAATAGTGCTGCAGTTTGGCTTCAGGCTGCTTTAGCATCTGTGGATTAGTTCTGTTCATTCATCCTGATGTTCTGCAAAAAAAAAAAAAAGGGATATGGGCTAAGGCTCTCTGTCATTTAGATGCAGGGATTCCTAGGCCTTATCATTTATCGATTATATTGATCTTAGAACAATGGCAGAAAATGCTCTAGTTTATAAGATTCTGATTTTTACTAGAATCTGCGAAACCATCATAGCTGGACATACTTAGAATTAAAGAAATTTGAAGTCACAAATTAGTTCTGAGTAACAAAGATGAAAGATTATTACACCTTCTGGCTTATGCCCCACCATCAATAATGTTCTCTCTCTCTCTCACACACACACACACACATATTGTGGCAATATAATTAAAAGTAAAATAAGTCAAGTTTCTATCGCTGCTTTAGAACAACCAAAATTCAGAAATCCTGGTTGAGTTAGCTACTTGGAGATTGATCAACAGATTCTAATTCATTTTTGCCCAGTTTTGATTTAAAGGCTTCGGTCAATGGGTCAGACAATCATAAGATATGGTTAGGAATTTTGTTTCCTGCCATTACAATTTTTTAAAAATTAAATGGGATGTTTCCTATTTTTAAACTGTTCTCTGCCCCGAAAACCTTATGATAGAGGCAGAGAATGACTAGGGATACACTCTAGATCATGGGTGTCAAAATTGCTGCGTCACGTTGCCGTCATGTGACTTTTTGCAACATTTTCCCCATTCATGGAGCTGGGGTGGGCATGGCCTGCGCATAACATATCTGGCCCACGGGCCCTGCTCTAAATAGTTAACCATATTTTTCTAGTTTTAAGATTATGGAAATGATAAAATCATGTCCTTTAGGAATGTAATAAGAGCATGAGAGTTCATGAAGAAGAATTAGAACATTTAAGATAATTGTACGTTTTTGTCTTCCTTTTCATAATCCAAGTTTGCAAACCACTGGTATTCATTGTAAAATAGTTCTGTAACCTTAAACTGTTGTGGTATTTCATCAGTTCAGACAGTGGTATTTTTCTTTTGGTTCACTTTTGGCAATACATTAAGACTTCCTCTGAGAAAAAAAACTTCATTTTTCTATATTGTATCCCATGATATTTTATCCTTTGAGCTTGCTTCAAATGGTTTACACTGAACAGTTTCAGACTATCCATATTTGGATGCTTCTATCCCTCAAAAAATTATTTAATGCTTGGGAGCAAATATTATCATCATTTTCTTTAGAATTATCTTCAACAATATTTGTATTGATCCTTGGTTATGTAGTTGAAATGTTTTACAGCCATTCTATGGTATATCTTGAATATGAATTTTAGATTAGTCATTTACTTTGCCATGTACAACTGAAGCCACTTTAACAAAGTACAACTTTAACTCACTTTTTACTCTCCAGCTCTCACAAATTAGTTTAAAGCTGACTCCTAATTATGTTCATTTCTGCTTCCCTCAAAATACTGAGAATGAATAGGAAACACCATGAGCCTCCCAGTTTTCTATCTGGATGACTGACAGGAAAGCTCAACAATTCAACCATCCTGCCCCACTAACAAAAATTCCCATCTCCCCAGAAAAATAAATTGTTAGCACCATTTCCCCATTCAATTGTAACTATATATTATATTTCCCCTGTTGAAAAGCAGGCCCTCTTACAAGTAGTCCTCAACCTGTGACCCCAATTGAGCCCAACATTTATGTTGCTAAGTGAGACAGTTATTAAGTGAGTTTTGCTCCATTTTACAACCTTCCTTGTCACCATTGTTAAGTGAATCGCTGCACTTGTTAAATTAGCAATATGGTTGATAAGTGAATCTGGCGTTCCCCATTGACTTTGTCAGAAGGTCGCAAAAGGTGATCACATGACCTTGGGACACTGCAACCGTTATAAATATGAGCCAATTGCCAAGCATCTGGGTTTTGATCATGTGAACATGGCGATGCTGCAACCATTGTTAAATGCCGTTGTAACTTTGAAACGGTTACTAAATAAACTGTTGTAAATTAAGAACTACCTCTATTGGGGGGGGAAATCTGGCTAACTGCCAGATTTAATGTACAGACACACAAGAAAAGCCAACAGGGACACAAAAGACTGGGAGGTCTAGAGCCAAGCTAAGAGCAGCTCAAAGCATATACTTTATGCAGAGTGGGCTGCAAAGACTGCTTGCATGTTATCATTCCTATGTGGGCGCTCTGTTCTTCTTCCCAAGATATAATCAGCCATGGACAATATAAAATAAAGAGAGAGTTGTATTCTGTGTTGCTTGATTTTGCGGGAGGAAGTGGTTGAGCAAGATGCTTTCAATTGACTTGTTTTCTTAGCACATCCACTTCATTCCTACTGCTGCTACGGCTTATTAGTTTGCCTTCCACTAGGATCAGTTCCCACACGTCCTTAGAAGCAGAAGAAGACATCTGTAGCACTTAGAATTTGTTTCCTTGCTCTTCTCACTATTAATTTTTTTCAATGGAAGCAACAACCACAAGAAGGAAAAAGTAGCAAGCCACAGACTAGGCAAAGAGGAGACCGGCAGTGGATCCTTCCTTGAACAGGAAACCCTTCTAGCAACTGCCCCCAAATGTCCTCTCTGCAGCTAATGAAATCAATAGATCAAACAGTAGCTTGGTTTTTGTGGTGCATTTTCACCAGCTAATCCAATAATATTTCATGAGATCAGCCCAGGGGTGTCAAACTCAAGGCCTGGAGGCCGGATCCTGCCCGCAGGGTACGTAGGTCTGGCCTGTAGTGTTTCTGCCAATGAAAATGGGCTCTCGAGCTCCATTTTCGACTGCCATGGCCTCCTGCAACCTTCAACCAGTGAAAATGGAGCTGGAGAGGCCCTCCTGAGCTCCGTTTTTACTGGCCGAGGGTTGCAGGAGGCCATGGCAACCAAAAATGGAGCTTGGGAGCCCGTTTTCGCTGGCAGGGCGCTTGGGCGACCACAGGTGCCTCTGACAGGAGCGACATCAAGTTATCCATGTCCACCCTGGCCCCTCCACCCCAGCCCCCCAAAGTCAAACATAACCCTGATGCGGCCCTCAATGAAATCAAGTTTGACACCCCTGAGGTAGCCTATTTTTTTCTCTTCCATTTTGGGTGGTTTTGCCCAGCTTTAGTTTTTCGGTTAAAATTGAAATTCTTAACCATCTAACTTCTTACCAATATCTTTTTGCAGTTGATAAAGCTGTTTTTAGAGTTGCTTTTTGCACTTCCAGAACAGCTTAACTGGAGAGCATTTCTCTTCTTGGGAAGTGGGTCCCTAGGGGGCCTCTGGTCAAGGAGAAGTTCCTCTAATGATCATACATTACAGAGAGCTAATTATTTCAGGGCGGATCCTTCTGCAACCATAACAGCAGCATCTCTCATATTAGGATGTTTGCAGAACGTTCTCTCTCATTGTCTCTTGCATTTTGATAGCTGTCAAGTTCCATGTAGCTGAACAAGTCAATTTAAGAACATAAATTTCAGAAACACATTCTTTCTGCCTGCCAGTGGTAAAAGCATAATCTTGAAAATTGTAAAAAAAAAAAACCGCTTCCAGGCTGACTTATGCAAGCTAATTAAACATTTGAAATATTTGCTCTCCATGTCTGGGCTATACTGCCTCATCTGACACAGCTGAACTCTTTTCACCTGCTTGTCACAATGGGGAATAAAAGCAATTCCCAGCCCTTCAATACTGTCCAGTGAGGATTAAGCAATTATGAAGGCTACTGGTACAAAGTAAAATTGAATGGAACATTTCAGATGGAGGTATAACAATTATTTATTGTAATGGCCCTTTTATTTTTGATATTTTCATATTTATTTTTGATATTTTATTTTCATATTTCTCAATTTAATTGATCAGAAAAAAATAATTGCGGAGGGTGATTCTTTTAATATGAATAATAGTTGGTTCTGGTGGTGAAAGGAAGAAAGAGGAAGAAAGCTGCTTTGAATCTAGCTTGCTTTTACATGTTTTTTTTCTCCTGCAGTTTTTTCCCCGGTGGCTAATTGTGACTTTCTATTGCATTGTATCTGATTATTCTGTTCATTTACATTTTAGAATTTAAACAGCTCTTCATTTGAAAGATAAAGTGAGAATGTGACAAAAGATGTTTTGAACTGCATGTCTTTCAAATACTATAATTTTCTTGATGGGCCGAATTGATTGTGATTGCTAGTTGACAGCTGGCGCAATTGGATTGTGATGTATGAAATGGCCACCAAGTAATTAAAACTTTAAAATTAGGAATTTGCAAAATCTCATTTAAATATTTCAAATCCAATTGACTTACATTTTGAATAAAGTAGCTGTTTCAGTATTTAACTGAGAATTATATGCCTTTAAAAATTAGAAGCATTGGCTGTATTGAACTGAACCAGTTATGGGTAATAGGGAACACAAATGGACTTAATTATCTCATAATAAATTGGTACTCTTTAAGTATCAATAAATCTTCATTTTCGTACTGCTTATGTATAATTAATGTACTACACCTTGCTATAAATATACCTTGCAATTCAGCATTAACCTCCATAATTCTAGATGTTTCTGTCATCACTTAGGTTTCGTCACAGCCCTAATTGCTTTTATTTAAGAGACTGGATCATCCACAGCTGGATTAGGAAGTGCCTTAAGTTTGGTGCACAGGATAAAGCTTTGTATACTCTACAGAACAAGGTTTTGAATTTTATTATATTTTATTTTGTATGCAAAAAAGGAAACAAATGAAAGAGAAAAAAACAAATGTCTTTACAAAATTATACTTTGCTCATGTACT
This sequence comes from Pseudoxenodon macrops, assembly GCA_032467955.1. Taxonomy (NCBI): domain Eukaryota; kingdom Metazoa; phylum Chordata; class Lepidosauria; order Squamata; family Pseudoxenodontidae; genus Pseudoxenodon; species Pseudoxenodon macrops. The sequence continues at coordinate 114,785 of JANHFT010002570.1, forward strand.
CATCAAAACTAATGTTACATAGGAAATTCTTGACACATTAACTATTAACTTATTAATTTTTATACCAGTCTTATTAGCATGCATTAAAAAATGGAAAAGGAAAAAAAGGGAAATGTTTATAAACATTATGTGCAATCCAGAATTTGCATTCCTCATATTGGGATTCCTGGTGAGAACAATTCTGGTCCAAACAGAGCAAAAAGTAAGTTGAGCAGACCTTAACATAATAGATGTGAGAACGGATGTTCTTGTATCATAAACTTTTTACAACCATGAGTGCAAATGATTTCTATTTCCATTTTCCACTTGATTCTTTCCAAACCATTAATATTTAATTCAAAAGATCCAGAATAGCTACAAAAGAGAATCATTTTTTAGAACAGTATTAATAGATAAAATAACCGAAATAGTTGAAGAGAGGGTATCTGGCACAGGGCCACATTAAGTGAGTATCATATCATGTCAAAACGTATTGAGTACCACATCTGCAATAATGATCTGCACCCATCTAGTTCTTTCTTTTGATTTGAACACTGAATACTATAATTCCTTACTTCATTTCTCTTTATGCTTTCAAATTTCTCAGTTAGTACCCTGTTTCCCTGAAAATAAGACCTCCCCGGATAATAAGCCCTCCACAAAACATAGCAGCAGCCATGACGTGACCACACTCACTGCCTCCTGCACCTCCCCAAAAATAAGGCCAAGCACTTATTTCGGGTGTCTTATTTTAGGGGAAACATGGTATATTCTAACAAGGATTCATAGTTATTGTAGGCTTTATTTGTAAAGACATATTAATCTTTTAACATAAATGATTAAGAAGAGGACACATTCTGTAGCACTTAAGCTATATATCTGGATGTCAGGAAATACTGTTATCGGTTCTGTGGCAGTGGCTTTGTGGGCGTAGCAGGGGAAGGTTACTGCAAAATCCCCATTCCCTCCCGATCAGCTGGGACTTGGGAGACAGAGAATAGATGGGGGCGGGGCCAGTCAGAGGTGGTATTTACCGGTTCTCTGAACTACTCAAAATTTCCACTACCGATTCTCCGAACTGGTCAGAAGCTGCTGAATTCCACCTCTGGCACACACCCTCTACTGACCGCTTAAGTATGAAGTAAGGTCTACAGAAATCAATTTGTGACTGAAAATGTGAAAATTTGTTAATTTAACCCCTGCTTAGGTCTCTCCCACTGAAATCTATCAGTGAATACCTTTAACACTTTTGCCTAGATTGCGATCAATTTGTTTATTAAGAGATTTGATAAAAAGCTTGATTTAATTTAATCAGACTCTTACACACTACAGTAAGCAATAGAACAACTTCTATTTAATTGAGAACCATTTTGAACCAAAGCAGAAATATCTATCTGAGCCATTTTCCTGTGCTCCGAGAGCCACATTCCTTGAAGTACTTACTGCCTTATGTTTTTGTCTGGCACTCAAGTTAGATTTTTGATTTTTATTACTGCATCAGCAATACAAAGATAATGTCAATGTGCAGTTAAGGAAATGATTCTTCTTGCTAAAAGTTTTAAAGGCTTGGATGAAAGGATACAAAAACATGTTCTTCTTTCCTGATGTGCCAAAACTTAGCAGGAAACAAAAGGAAATGGCAGAAATTTCCGAATACCATCTCTCCTTGGTTTGGAATGCAAAGGCCTTTCATATAGTGCATATTGGAGAATATAATACGTGTCCGTGTGAGAGCTCATGCCTGTGATTAATGAAAAATAAGAGTGCTAATTTCCCTGTAAAAGTTCACAAGTAGAAAGTGGCTGGGTACATTCATGTAGCCAGATGGTTATGTGCCCTAATCTCTGATGATGAAAAGAAAACATAACATGAGGTCTGCTGGATGTATAGTTCAGCCTCTTTTCTTGATTAAAAGATTAGCTTAATGGAAGGGAGGTGGGAAAGCTGTCATGGATTTCCTGAAGCATAAGTCAATTAATGCTGCCTCAGCTGAAGTAGCATTTTTCAAACTTGGTAACTTTAAAGATGTGTGGGCTTCAGCCCCAGAATGCTAGGAGCTGAAATGTACAAAATTTAATACGGCCAAGTTTGAAAAACACTGATCCTGTTCTAGCCAACGGGTACAACTGTTTTCTTCCAGCACAAGCTGCTCTGCAAATTCTTTCTTCTGTTCCCATGTCCATCTATGAAAGCGAAAACAGAAGCGGAATGCATGATAGACATCTCTTTAGATTTGCTCAGCCATTTCATGCATTCAAGCCACTATTCAGAATTACTAGAAGTACGTCATTAACAAAACTTTGTTCTCTGCTCTTTTTTTTCCAGGTCCAGTTTGGAATAATTCCAGATAGTTTTACCTTCAATTTATTATTGGATTCTTTTATAAAAGATGAGAACTACGAAAGTAAGGAACAAATATTTATTAAGCATTAGGTGTTATTGGTGGTGGGATTCAGCCAGTTCACATCACTTCAGGAGAACTGGTTGTTAACTTACTGAGAAGTTTAGTGAACTGGTTGTTGGAAGAAATCATTAAGGCAAAGAACTGGTTGTTAAATTATTTGAATCCCACCACTGTGTATTATGTATATATTAAGTATTTTAACCTTAATATGTATTGTGCATTTCTGCTTTCTCCGTGATTGGTGGAGATAGCATCCAGGAATGGGTTATTCTCATCCGTTCAGCTGATTGGACTTGAATCTGTTAGAGTTGTAACATCCCGCCTCTGTTGCTAGGCAATCCCGCTTTCGACTCAGTCCTTCAGTCTGGACAGACGTGCCGAGAGTAGCACTTCAAATGTTCCATTCCTGGATTTTTCTTCACTGAATTTCACCAAATTTAAACAGCACAGTGAGTTAGGGCAGCAACTCTAATCCCTATAGTAGAGTTGCTGTGTTCTTCCCATGGCTGGAGCTTCGGCTCTAGTCACAGGCTAGGCTTCCCTGGTGTAAAAAATTAAAGTCACAGGCATCGTGGGTTCTGTGCAGCAACGTGGTTTGGTTTGCTGACCTGATGCATCTGTCCATTGCCTAGCCATGGAAGATACCTCAGAGATCAGACTCCCTCAGCCAGATCCGCAGTGGTACCAACTGACTGCCTGGCGCTTGAGCGAAGCGCTCTGAGGGCTGACAACATCTGTTCCAGAGCCATCTCAACCATCCAAGCCTCCAGGAGGCCTTCCACTGAGCGTATATATTCGGCCACATGGAAGGTTTTCTGCTCCTGCTGTTCCAAGTCTAACATCTCCCCAGTGCAGGTTACGATAGGCCAGATAGTAAATTTCTTGCAAAGTGGGCTGGAAAAAAATTGTCCCCCAATACCCTATGTAGGCAGGTAGCAGCACTATCCTCTGTTTTATCTTGTGGGGGCCTAGGCTCCCTGGCATAACATCCCACAATCCGTAGGTTCTTGAAGGGGGCCACTAATTTATGCCCCCCAGTGGTACATAGATACCCCAGCTGGGATCTATCTAAGGTGCTGAAGTCCCTTACAGGGCCCTCCTATGAGCCTTTACGATCAGCCAGTCTCAGTCACCTGTCTTGCAAGGTAGTCTTTTTAGTAGCAATCACCTTCGCTAGGCGGGTCTCAAAACTAGCTGCCCTGTCAGTAAGGGAGGATCTGTGTATTTTTCACGCAGACAGAGTTGTCCTAAGGCTAAACCCCTCTCTTATTCCCAGTTTCACAGGGCACAGGAATTAGTTCTCCCAAATTTCTGCTCTAGTCCAGTTCATCCCTTAGAAAGGTTATGGCACACGTTAGACGGAAGGAGGGCTCTTCGCATATACGTGAAAAGAATGGTTTCTCTCAGAAAAACGGAGGCAATTTTCATTTCCTTTCAGCCGGCCTCTATAGGGACCAAGGTCACTCCCTTCACTGTGGTCATTGCCAAAACTTATGATCTCCAATCCCTTCCTAGGCCTAAGAGGATTACAGCTCATTCAACTAGGAGTGCAGCGACTACTGCTGCTTGGGCGACTCAAGCATCATTGGAAGAGATATGCAGAGCTGCCACCTGGGCATCCCCTTCCCCGTTTATTAGGCATTATAAATTAGATTTGTTTGTTTCAGCAGAAGCAGCGTTTGGCCGCAGGGTTCTTCAACAGGTCCATATGGGAGAAGGGACTTAGGACCAGACTCGGACCCTCCCTTTCAGTTCAAGCCAGCTTTGGTATGTCCCATTCCTGGATACTATCCTCACCAATCACAGAGAAGGGGCATTGGTCTTACCTGATACGCTCTTTCTCATTGAAGTGGAGATAGCATCCAGCCCCACCCTGTACATAGTTTCTGTCTGGTCCTGGTTTAGCTTAGATAGTTTGATGACGTTTTGTTGCCGGCACATTGGGTCTGTCACTTTGTCTTTGCCTAGCAACAGAGGCGGGACATTACAACTCTAACAGACTCAAGTCCAATCAGCTGAACGGATGAGAATAACCCATTCTGGATGTTAGCTCCACTTCTGCGAGAAGGAGCATATCAGGTAAGGCCAAAACCCCTTTTCTCTTGAGAAACAGCAGATCACATTTTATCAGATTTAGAACATTAGATCCATCCTGGATGTAGGCTGTTTTTGATTTACACACATGGAATCTCCAAAATAACTTTAAAGAATATAATTATTTGAAAGTTGTGAAGTGAAATATTCAGTGATGGGATTCAGCCAGTTCGCACCACTTTGGGAGAACCGGTTGTTAACTTTGAGCAGTTTGGTCGTTGGAAGAAATCATTAGGGCAGAGAACCGGTTGTTAAATTATTTGAATCCCAGCACTGGAAATACTGATTGTGCATCCAGCACTGTGAGCTATATTTAATTGTAAACTGCTTCAAATTTTGTTTAAAGGAAATAAATATTTAAAATAAAATATCCAGGTCCATTACAGAAATATAGATTCAAAATAAATGGCAACAAGAATTTTACCATACTTTACACATGTTGCGTGGACCTCATCTGATTCTAAGGATAAGTTATAAGAACTGCAAGTGACCTTGACCAGGATATGATTCCACTATTAGACCAACCCTTGGCCATCTAGCTGCTGTTTCAATTCCTCCAGTAAAAATGCACCACTTCCTGAGGTAGTTCATTAGCTACTACCATTAGAAAACGTTCTCTGATGTCTATCCAAAATCTATTTGCTTGTGATTTAAATCCACTGTTCCTTGTGACCTCACCTGTGACAACTCCAAGCAATTCTACCCAAATTTTGGCTTTTTCAATTATTATGCAGGCTTGGTTTATTAAAGTTTGCATCAATCAGCTGTCTTTTCTAACTAAATTATTTATTTTTCAATAATGCATGACTACCATTACTAGAACTCTGCATATTTTTTGCTATTCATATATTTTTTTTAAATGTACATTTTTATAGGAAGGTATATAAACAAAACAGGTGTATATGGATGTATCTTGCCAATTACCAAATTACAGCAAATTCTCCAAAACTTCAATGACTAATCTCGTTTTTTCTCTTTTCTCAGGCATTATTGAAAATGGACTGTCAAGGCTTGGTTGTCAAGCTAATTCAGGATTTTGTTCTTCTGACTACAGCTGTAGAAGTGTCTCAGCGCTGGAGAGAACTTGCTGAGAAATTGGCTAAAGTTTCTAAGCAACAAATGGATGCCTATGAAGCTCCCCATCAGGATAAGAATGGTGCAGTAGATAGTGAGGTAAAAAAATACATCGTGTTCAGGCCATCCTGGAAGACCAAATTAACTCAGTAATTGGAAAATGAGTTTCATACTACGTTCAACATACTTTTCCTCTCATAAATAAAGACAACCAACCTAAGAAAAGAAAGGAATCTGTGTTGTGCAGTAAAAAATACTGTCATTCTTCCAAGATCAGCACATATTTTATACCTAGAAATGGTGAGATCCTTCTGTGATCATATACGTGTCATGCACACAGAATTGATCAATTTCACACATTCATATTTAGCAGGAATAATTCTTCATTGGACTCTGATTACAACACATAGTACTAAAAGAACAACAGTGACCTGAAAAAAACTCTCTTATTTGCAAGACTAGGAAGGCTTTATTATTTACATGCTTCTTTCCTGTGGCTCCACATATAACATAAACAAAGGACAAAAACAAATTTATAGGAGTAGGTCCAAATCTAATATCTCTCAAATGCTCTTTCCCAGAGCTATTTTTTACAACCCTGCATTGGGGAGGTACTGGTCTATATAGTTGAAAGCCAGTTATTCCACAGGAGAAGATAAATGAGAAGGTCAGACTATTGCAGGTGGCACTCCCTTGTGACAAAATCCTCAAGTTTTCACTCCCTTAATCATATAGTAGATGCATTTCAGAACAGAAAATCTTGAAGATAGCCAGACAACATAGGGCTTTAAAAGGTGATAACCAGCACCTTGCTATGGATGTGGAAGCTGACTGACAGCTGATGTAGCTTCTAGACCTAGAGTGAAAGGGTTAGGGGTGAAAATGTAGGTGTCACAAACTACTGGACTGCTGTTAAGTTTTTTGATAGTCTTCAATAGCATTCCCATTTAACACAAGTAGTAATAATCCAGTTGCACAATGACAGGAACATATGTGCATGAACCTGATACTCAAGGAAATTATGTAAATGATATATAAGATATAGTTGTGCAAAGGCTGTCCTGACCACAATGTCTGTCTTCTGCTCAAGACAGGAGCCACAAATCCAGGAGATCTCCCAGACTGCAAACTATCTCAATATGGGGGGGCTATCATCCTTCAGAATTAATATATATATCAACCAGCTCTATTAAGCCTCTTATCCATAGCCACTCGGTCTTAGAATTCAGCCTCTTTCTTTCCCATTCAGACCTAATTGTAATACATTGGGGCAGCCTGTAGATTTCTTGAATCTTAGAATCATAGGCCTGGAAGGAATCTTGGAGGTCTAATCTAAGGGTGTCAAACTTGCATCATCACGGTTGCATCACATGACGTATCACAACTTTTCCCCCCTTTGCTAAACAGGGTGTGGCCAGCGCATGACGCAGAGCAGGACACAGGCTGTGAGTTTGACAACTTTGTTCTAATCCAATCCACTATCCAAGAAGTAGGTTGTGGTTTACTTCATCGAGTGCCTTACTGAAGTCCAAGTAAACTATATACTGAGCATTTCCCTGATCCACTAATTCTCTGTGATTGGTGGCGATAGCATCCAGGAATGGGTTATTCTCATCCAGTCAGCTGATTGGACTTGAGTCTGTTAGAGTTATAATGTCCCGCCTCTGTTGCTATGCAATCCCGCTTTCGATTTAGTCCTTCAGTCTGGACGTGCCAAGAGTAGCTCTTGAAATTTCCATTCCTGGATTCTTCTTCAATGAATGTCACCGAGTTAAACAGCACAGTGAGTTAGGGCAGCAACTCTCATCCCTATACAGGTTAAACTCGAAAAATTAGAATATCGTGCAAAAGTTCATTTATTTCAGTAATGCAACTTAACAGGTGAAACTAATATATGAGATAGACTCATTACATGCAAAGCAAGATAGTTCAAGCTGTGATTTGTCATAATTATGATGATTATGGCTTACAGCTCATGAAAACTCCAAATCCACAATCTCAGAAAATTAGAATATTGTGAAAAGGTGCAA
>JANHFT010002570.1:122465-141858 GCA_032467955.1 Pseudoxenodon macrops
TTATTCCCAAGATTAATACCCTGTTTCACAGGGCACAGGAATTAGTTCTCCCAAATTTCTGCCCTAGTCCAGTCCATACCTTAGAAAGATTATGGCACATGTTAGACATAAGGAGAACTCTTTGCATATATGTGAAGAGAACAGCTTCTCTCAGAAAAATGGACGCAATGCTCATTTCCTTTCAGCCGGCCTCCATGGAGACCAAGGTCACTCCCTCCACTGTGGGAAGATGGCTGAGGCTTGTCATTGCCAAAGGCTATGATCTCCAATCCCTTCCTAGGCCTAGGAGGATTACGGCTCATTCAACTAGGAGTGCAGCGACTACTGCTCCTTGGGTGACTCAAAACATTGGAAGAGATATGTAGAGCTGCCACCTGGGCATCCCCTTCCCTGTTTATTAGGCATTAAAAATTAGATTTGTTTGCTTCGGCAGAAGCAGCGTTTGGCCGCAGGGTTCTTCAACAGGTCCATACGGGAGAAGAGACTTAGGACCAGACTTGGACCCTCCCTTTCAGGACAAGCCAGGTTTGGTATGTCCCATTCCTGGATGCTATCTCCACCAATCACAGAGAAGGAACGTTGGTCTTACCTGATATGCTCCTTCTCGTTGAAGTGGAGATAGCATCCAGCCCCATCCTGTACATAGTTTCTGTCTGGCCCTGATTTAGCTTAGATAGTTTGAGGACTTTTTTTGTTGCCGGCACGTCGGGTCTGTCACTTCGTCTTCATCAAAAGCGGGATTCCCTAGCAACAGAGGCGGGACGTTACAACTCTTAAAAGACTCAAGTCCAATCAGCTGAACAGATGAGAATAACCCATTCCTGGATGCTATCTCTACTTCAACAAGAAGGAGCGTATCAGGTAAGACCAACGGCCCTTCCTGGACATGGCCATTTTTGAGCCTTTTTCTTTATAACTAATTTGCCATGATTTCAGGAATACCGATAGACATTTTTTTAAAAGAAAAGGGATAATAGAAGTAAAGCAGGTGGCAAGATTGATGCAATGACTGTGACATCTTCTCATAAAAAAGATATATAGGTTGTCCTCAAAATACAAACATTTGTTTAGTAAGTGTTCAAAGTTACAACACTGAAAACTTACAATTGATTTTTGTATTTAATGATTGTTACAGCATCCCTGCAATTACATGATTAAAATCTGGGCAACAGACATAGTGATATTAAATTAAACCAGAATAATAATGGTGCAAGTCCATTTCATATGTTGTAAGTGTCTCCACATCATTTTACACTTCCAAAATAATGAAATTGGCTTTTTAAATATTATCCAAAGAATTAGATCAAATTGTGAAGTCAACAGATATTTGAATAGGATATTTTACCATTCTGCAGTTTTAGGAATTCAAATTCCCTTTGCCAAACCAGGGTTGTGGGAAGACCATATATATATATCAGTCCTGAAATGATATTAATGTTTACATTGTTTATCTTTCCCCATAATGTCAATGGGATTTTTAATTACTTGTTTATGTCATGTTAATCTGAAATAAACACTTTGATATGCTCATTTCTATAAATACATTGGTGCAATAATTATTGTAATACATTTTAAGCAACCATTTTAATGCTTGTTTTTATTATTTTTAGATGCTATGGCTGCAGTGACTGAGATAATGATACAGGAAGATTTTACTAAGATGTCCACCCAACTTCTCTCTCTTTATACCATGTACAAATATTTGGCAACCAAATCAGAACTTACCGTAAGCTACGTGCATAATGAAATGTTTGTGGTTATGGCTAAAGAATAATACGATTCAAATGCCGCATGTCCATACTTTCAAAATATGATTTAAAGCCAAGTTGAAGAGACTTAACGTCCTTAGATGTAATTTAAGTTGCCAAGCTATGTCAACTGGTATATGGCCCTTGATTGACCCCTTGGTTACTCTTCCTTTTCCCCAAACATCTCGTCTTCATAGTCTTATTTTTAAAAAACTGAACTAAAAAAATAGTCTTGTTTTTAAAAAAAACATGGATATACTTTTACAATTAACTTTCTTTCTAAACTCAATGAAGCTTAGTTTCTATCTGAGATTTTTAAGAAGTCTTATATTTATATCCACAAGTGAAGGAAGTTGCTGTTTTGTGCCTGTCACTGTTTTCGCATTGCTGTCCGCTTTCTCTGTGTGGGAGAGGACATGTATAACGAGGAAGGGAAGGAAGAAAGGAAAAGAAGGAAAAGAAAAGCTTTCAAGCTGAAGTTAGTTCCTCATTACATTATGGACATGCCATAAGTTGTCATAGCAACAGTTTAGAAGTGCTTTGACATGAGTTCATCCATGTTTTCTTTTTTGAACTTCAGAGCAGGGGTGTCCAACTCTGGCAACTTTAAAATTATGAACTTCATCTCATAAAATTACTGGAAGTTGAAGTTCATAAGATTCTGCTTTAGAGTCTAGTTTACAGCCCTGATATTCCCTGAAGGTTACCTTCCCAAATTTTAACAAGGCCCAAGCCTGCTTAGAGTTCAGCAAACCCTCAAATGAGACTAAACAAGGGACCTGCCACTTGCTGAAGCAGATTACAGATAGAGAGATACTTTGTTTAACAAAGCAGAGAATTGGGAGGGGTGTATAACCCTGTTCTGCTTTCACATTTTTCAAGCAATATTTCCTGTTTTCAGTGGGAAGAAGAGAAAAATCTTGGAGCATCTCTGTTGTTAGTGGGCCTCAAGCAGGCTAACACTGTAGGATTTAGTTCTCAGCTTTATGGCCTTGCCCTTCTTGGTAAGTTTTAACAAATATTTAATTGAAAAAAATATTTCTGTACTGCTTTATTGATTCATTTGGAGTAAATGGAATTTCTTCAATTAAATACTAATATGTCTTGATGCAATATAAAATTAAAAATAAATCAAGTTAAGCATATTGGCATTCAGTCCACGTAATACAAAATTCACCTGGCTGGCCAAAGTTATACTGAATATTTGAAAAGCCCAAAAGGTAGGATCTATCTTTCTGTTGTCCTCTCAAACACATTCCCACAAAACATTCATCTGAAAAAAGATGATAAATGGTAACAAATAAGCATTATTCTTTAGTTATATATGAGGAAGCCTGTTGCTATTTTCTAACTAGAGCCCCAAGATTAAAGATGTTCTATGTAGCATTATAGATTCCTTTGCTTTATCCTCCAAGTTAACTTACTAGGAACATTAATTGGTTTAAAGCTGAATAGGGCCTAGATCCAACTTGAACTGGGGCCAGACTGCTCAGGGAAAGATATATTTGAAATGTCCTCCTTTTTTCTTAAAAATTCTACTTGTACATATGGGAAGTTATTTCTCTAAAATCAATTATTATTTCGTGTGTATTAGAAACCGTAAACTAACATTTAAAGAAGAGAGAATGTTCCCTCTAGGGTAGTCCCTAAACTCTTCAATTCATTCTGGCATTTATCTTTTGATTAAACTTCAGCATACAATGTCTGCATTCCCTCTATTTCAGTGTCTTTTATATTTTACAATGGCTTTATTGTGTCCATTAAAATTTCCTTGCCCTCCCCCTTTAATGTTCTTAATTGGCATACTACCTTCAGGTGAGAGAGAGAGCGGCTTTATCAAAAAGTGTTAGATAGTTGCCCTTTTGCATGCATTGGTTTCTCAGCTGTGATAAGAGTGAAGATGGCACATCAGGATTAGATGCTGATCCTGATTTTGCCTTATGGTACAGTTTAAAAAGTGGCAGTAGAGATCAAAATTGTAAACCAATTAGCACCACATTTTTATCCCACTTCAGATTTAAAGACAGATTTAAAAATCTGTCTTTGATTAGCATTTTCAAATCTTTAAAATACATCCCTGAACAGTTTAAAAAGGAATTGGCTTTAGCAAATCGCTTTACTTCTGTAGACAAAAGATTCACCTGAACATTCTGAAGGTCAGAAGCTATTTTCTATTGTGCTATATGCATTTTGCAATTATGTCAGATCTAATGGAACATATTTTATAAAGAATAAAAGATGCTCATTTATTTATGAAATGTATATGCTGCCCATTTCACTGTCAAGCAGCATTCGCATGCATGCAGGGTTAGGACCCCTTTCTTAGTTATATTGGTGATTAGAGGTGGAGACCCTATAAGAACTGTATGTAACAAAATTTCACTTTAATGTATGCCAATTAGTGTATATTCAGAGTGACAATAAAGTTAATCTAAGTCTAAGCCTAAACCTGGTTTATAATATTACTGTATATTTGATTTTTTCCAATGTTTGTAATTGTTTTTACTTTATTTTAAATCTGTTTACCACGCACAGTCACTAGTTGAGATGTGAACTGTATCAATCAGTCAAATAAATAAGAATATAGAATTTCATCTCAACTAGGCCAAGAAGTACTTATTGAAACCAGACACTCTTTTCCGAGAAGAACTATACAGATGTTATTTCAACATTGTTTAAAGGCCCTTTTGGTGAATTGTAGAGAACTATAAAAGCAAAGGGAGACACTTGAAAAGCATTCTGAATGGATTTCTTAACATCCCTCTGGGAATTTTGTACAGCAGGGGTCCCCAACCCCCGAGCTGCGGATTGGTACTGAAACATAGCCCATTGGGAACCGGTGTGTGCAAATGGCATGTGAGCATACAAAGCTTCATTTGTACATGCCCGCAATCTAGTTTGCCGGCAGAAGCATGCCCTCCCACTCCTCCCCACCACTGCTAGCCGATCTGAAAGGTTGGGGATGGCTGATATACAGTACCTGCTTTCTGCTTTGAATCTAACTACAATAATAGAGGAGGAGATTTTGTTGTTATTATGGCCTACATAGAAGAAGGTGTTAAACTATTCGCTTCCATATCCTATAATCTCAGTTAAAAAAATTTGCCATCCCCACTAGAACTCCATATTCATTTTAAAAGAAAATGCTGACATACTTTCTAGTATCATATTCATCACCACATCCCTTTGATCCCACGCATGAGCTGTGTTTTCTGGTTTAAGCAATGGAGTAAACAGCTGTTCAATCACAGGTAAAGTGGAGCTACAGAAAGGATTGCGAGCTGTTTACCACCTAATGCCGCTCATGTGGACCCCGGGATATCTGAACAGAGCCTTGAAAGTAATGGAGGATGTGGCCTTGCTTCCTGAAGATGTGAAGCTTTGCCAGGAAGCAGTAAGTGAAAACTCATTTAACCAAATGTGGCCTGATCTACTTGGGACTCAGCAGCTGGGTTGCTAATATTCTCACCACTGTTTTATATAGGTTGAATATGCATTGAAGTATTTCTTGAATACTACTGTCAACTGGGACTAAGAGTGTCATACAACCTAGGGACACGGTGGCTCAGTGGCTAAGACGCTGAGCTTGTCGATCAGAAAGGTTGGCAGTTTGGCGGCTCGAATCCCTAGCACCGCGTAACAGAACTCCCGTTACTTGACCCAGCTTCTGCCAACCTAGAACTTTGAAAGCACGTAAAAATTCAAGTAGAAAAATAGGGACCACTTTGGTGGGAAGGTAACAGCGTTCCGTGCGCCTTCGACATTTAGTCATGACGGTCACATGACCACGGAGGCATCTTCAGACAGCACTGGTTCTTCGGCTTTGAAACAGAAATGAGCACTGCCCCCCAGAATCGGGAATGACTAGCACATATGTGCAAGGGGAACCTTTACTTTGCAACCTTGCGGGGGGTTGAAAGTGCTCCCTCTGCCTTTTCAGCTTTTCAATTGTTCTTTTAAACTCTGTTTTAATTCTGCTTATTAATTATTTTTAACTATGGCTTTTACATGATTTTTAAAATTTATTTATTTATTTGTTTATTTGTTTATTTATTTATTTATTTATTTATTTATTTATTTATTTATTTATTTATTTATTTATTTATTTATTTATTATTTGTAAATCATCCAAATCATGTAAGAATGATGGGTGGTATAGAAAATTGATTGATTAATAAATAAATAAATCTTCCCCTTAGAAAAAAAAAAAATTCCAGAAAGCCCAGACAAATTCTTTCTTTACCCTTACCTCGTTGCTGCTTCTGCTTCTGACAGTTATTGATAATGCAGCTGATCTTTCCTATTCCTTGAGTCTAGTAACTCGTCCCGCAGTGCTGAGGAATACCAACTTCTGGAAACCACATTCGAAAACTCATAATACAGAGTCACTCAAATTTCCATTCAGACAGGCTTTTTGTTTACCTGTTATCCAAAAAAGGGTGCAACTACATGATTCTGTTGAAAATCATAAGTAACGTGATATGAAGCCTTTTCTTTCCAAAACAGGAATTCAGATAGAAATTATATAACATGATACATTGTAATCTCTTCTTGTAATTGTTAACAAAGATTCAAATTACTATCAGCAAAGAGCTTCTGATTTATTTGGAGTCAATAATAAAATCAGTAGTAATTTCAGAGACGCCTGGTTTGTTCATCAAATAGCAGTCTTCAACCAACACACAAACATGAAAAAACCAACTTTAAAAATCATATTATTTTTAGTCTTTTAAAACTATTTTGGTCTTTAAATAGTTTGTTATATATTGTCATTTTATATTTTCAATTTGCAATACATGCTTTCCATAAAGTTAAGCCCTTTTCTGCAGTTAAAATCATGAGTTTTGGAAAAAAAACACCCCAAACCAAAAATTTTCAATCCATTCTGTTCAGATTTACGGTAATTCCTAACTTTTGTTTGGCTTTTAATTTTAATGTTATGTTCTCAAAATGTTAAGGAAGATGAACAAATCGTGAAAAGATATCCACACACGTAACACTTTTTAATGTTATTTTAAGTCATCCACGGCATTTTTGCTCTTTTGCTGCAAAGGTTGATGTTCTGGCAGACATTTTGCACCCAGCACCTGAGCCCGAGGTTTCTCCAGAAGACCCCAAGGATTCAGAAGAAGCGCCAAAGCAGACACTGCCAGAAGAAAATGAGATGCTTCGACTGCCTGAATACCTAAACCGTTTTAAGGTATGCAGTTTCCTTCCACTTCTGGGTTCCCCCCCCTCCTGAAAAAATAAGACTTCATTGCTATTCCACTAGTAATGGCACCAAGTTCCTTGGTATTGGTGCTGAGCTACATTCTTACTGTTTCAGACAGGAAAATCATGTTCAATTCATTTTCCTACTACCTAATGAAACTCCTAATAATTAAAATGAAATGTCATTCCTAGCCTCATGTCCTTTGCATCATATATCTAATGGAAAGTTTTCCCATAATTCTGATTTCATTATCGGATATAGAAAATATGTATCACAGCATCATATTTATTCTTTTAAAATCCTCATCATCTCAAAATGCTTTAGATTTATTAGCTTCCCTCCTTCAGAAAGCTTTAGATTTATTAGCTTTTCCTTTGACTAGTTATTGAAGGACGTCTTTAAGTGATTACATAGAGCTGATATAGCTTAATGGTTAGAATGTTGGACTACACCTATTAGATAAAGACCCAAGTTGAAGTTCACTGTTTGCTAAAGGACTTAAAAATGTCATCTTAATCTAATTTCCTCATACAGTAGTTTCTGTATGGTTTCTTCTATGTATACTGTCACCTCCTAAGAAAAGGCTAGATATACTGTACTCTATACAGTATGAAAAATGTACTTGAACAAAAATTCAGCAGAGCATGTTGAAAGTATCTGGGAATAAGAGAGGGAGAGGGAGAGAGAGAGAAACAAAAATGACGCCACTTTGGGAGTTTTGTATAGACTACCAGGGCAAGCAGAAAAAATAAATGATGCCTTTCTGCATCTGCTAAGCTGTTTTCAAAGATGCATGCAGTAACAATGATGCTTAGTCTATGTCTTCATTCGGCCCTTTGGGATAAGCAGTTCACTGTTCATAAATTCTCAGGAATGGCGAGCTGGAACAGGGCTCGACACTTAGTTTTCAATTATTTTGATAATCTGATGGGAATCTAACTTTGCCAAGAGTCAGAGGTCCAAATTATTCTTGCCCTCCTTTATTAAGAGCTTCATTGTCCAGAATGTGGAAGAAACAACTGGGAAATTCTACAAAATGGTATATTACAAGTGCAGCCTCAAACAGTCCCCACAAGAAAAACAGGAATGATCTAAAGAGGCCAACATGAATGCATGCAGAGTTCTCTAAAACGTTAAAGGAAAGGGAGGGTGGAAGGGGGGACATACCTGAAGAAGACTAAAAGATGGTCGTCTAAATTTGTAGCAATAGGTAAATTGTAAAATGAGCTAAAGCTAGCAGGTGATATAAAAATAACAAGTATTCTTGGGTATGCAGAACTACTTGACTCCTGTTTTTGTGACTGTTTTCTGTCAGAAGGGAAATGGGAAATGAAGAGGGTCATCATTATGCCACCAGAAGTATGGAGGAACTGCAGTATAAGATAGGCAAAAGAGAAATAAGCTAAATTAAACAAGGGCCAGATAGATTACTGAAGATACTAAGCAGAGACAATTTCAGAGTCATTTTACTAATATTTGAGAACTCTAGGGGTAAAATTTCAGAAGCTGGGAGGAGAGCAAGGAACTATAAACTACTAGCCTCCAGTCAGTCTGAATCAATGAGAGTTTAGTACCAAGTTATATTTTGGGGATTAAACTATTTTCTTGAACTCCTGGAAGAATTAAAGGTTCATGTATTAGGTGAATGATAGAAAATGATTAATAATATGTTTCTACACAGAATTAATAGTCCTTTATTCAGAAGGCTGTGGTCTAAGAAATTTAGAAGACTGGTTTACTGTGCGTCTTATTTGACCGTATTAGTTTAGTTAGTTATTAGTTTAATTTATTGATTAGGCCATATCAAAATACAGACTTCAAACAAAATTGTTAATAAAATTCTATTTTAAAAAATGTAAAAAGGAAATTGGAGTAAAATACAATAATTTGATATGTTAAGTAACATAAGATAAAATTATATTTCAGTATCAGTCCTAAAATCTACTGACTTAAAATCAATGCCAGCTAATCCTTAGGTTTATAAATTATATTAATTCATTTACTGTAAGCAACTTTATTGGGGGGGAAAAACACATAGAATTTTAAAATTGCTGGTGTTCAAATTTTCTGAGATAGTTTTTTTCTCGTTCTCTGGGGTGTTTCTCTTTTAAGGCAATTAAGTTGCCTTCTGAACGTCAAGCTGCCCTATAAAATATCCCTAATCACAAATGACCCTGCATCTTAAAGCACTTAAGTGGTTGTTGTTTTTATGATTCATCACTGCAGTGTGTTGCAAAGAAATACTGCACCATCTATTTGATGATGGGATGCCCTGTCTGGCCAAGGTCCCTCCTTTCAGCCCACTCTTGTATACCCCAGAGGCAGGATGAAAGCATTTCAACAGCTGCCTACACAGGGTTGAGCATAACTTCAAAAACACCTTTAGAAAAAGGCCATATAGGAATCTTCCACGCAATAGCATAGAGAAGCTGGAATCTCTTCGTTATACAATTAATACTTTAATTATTCCCATCTGTTAGCTGTAAGGTTGGCTGAAGCAACTTGGCATAAGTCTTTGCCTCAGCAGGGTGCCTAAGGGTGGGACCAGAGAACTCTAAAACATTGGGATGGCTGGCAAGCCATTTGTCAATTTTAGGGCAATGAGCTTTTGTTAAGCTTTATTAATGCTTTTAGTAGCTCAGCCTACTCCAGCACTTAGCCAAACTAAAAACTAATAAATTTTGTCTCTGCTTTGTATTACTAGATAATATATTTTGTTTTTACAAAAAAACCTACCTTATATATGTCATTGTATATGTTTGTTTATTTATTGGATTTATAGGGTTACCCAATTCAAACAATGTGAATCTGGGAGAGTAGAAAAACAGCAAAAAAACAAAGACTAAACAAACACAAACAACAACAATACCCCACCATATAATGCTAAAAAGCCTATCCAATATCTGAAATATAAACCATTTGTTTAGTTTTTCCTTTTGGAAAAGGCTGAATGCTCATTTATTGTGGCCAGGGCGATTTTCCAAGAATAAATATGAATCATCTGTAATAGGCCTACTTGTAGAATGTGAAATTCCAATTCCAAAGGAAGGAAAGATTATATGGGCCAACCAGTCTATTGTTGAAGTAGTGAAACTGATTAACTGTTTCTTTTTCTTTCTCTCTCTTATGCCAACCATGACAGGAGCTGAATTCTAAACTCCACTCCCTTGGCAAGGTGGAATCTGGGAAGCTGCTCACCCTAACTACTCAACTTGTTGAGGAGAAACTACCAGCATCTGAAGAGGAAGACATTACAAAATACAAAGAGACACTTGAGGAGTGGGAGAAAGAACAATCAATGCTGATTGAAAGGGAGCGAGAAATGAAAGAAAAAGCTAAGGAAATGATGGAAATTAAAAGAAAAGCAAATGCAACCACATGATGCTTTTGCTGACAGACTTCCATTATGCCTCAGATTGTCTTGGCAATAAACAGAGTCTCATCCCATCTTGTACCTTACATGGACTTGGATTGTCCACACATTAAATCTTTACACGATCCAAGCTATATGTCATTCCCTTCTCCAAAATCTATTATTATTACTGTTCTTCTAAAAATATACATTACCTCTTTTGTGTCTGAGAACAACTGTGCCATTTAATCAAATAGTTCCTTTCTAAAATGTTGAGGTGAGATAGTACGTTCAGAAGAACCATTGTCATTGTCAGCATATGCTATTTTTCATGATAGTAACTGACAAGAATTGCTGGTGGTTTAGAAATCAGAGGAAACAATAAATAAATGTAATTTGAATGTGTACATATATTCATGCATATTCTGTTATTTCTAGATCTAGTTTCCCAACTTTCCAACTTGGGAGTTAAAGGGTAGTTCAGAGAATCAGAAATAATCTATTCTGCCATGATCTGTGAATATTAATCTGGATCAGCTCTTCTCAATCCTTGAAATAGGTCAAATTGCAACTCCTATTACTAACGAATATGAGAGAAAGAGGCTGACTTGGACTCCACCTAGGAAAGCTCCATATACCTTTATAATAAAGCATAGTAAAATCTCAATGAAATAAATCTGTTCATTTTGTTATGTCAATCTTCTTGCTAAAGTTGATGTTTAAACATAAAAGTAAAAACACCTTCAGGAGCTAATACACCTGGAAGAATGCAATAAATTTAGTTCCTGATCGCTGATTAATTGGTTGGTTGGTTTTTAGTTGGCATTTTCTATTTCGATTTTTGTTTATTAGTTTATTGTAGGCCATACAGTTCCTCATTTTTCAAATTGGGCAGCTACTTATAAACTTTAAGTATACATGTAGACTGCTACTTATGACCACAATTGAGTCCAAAATTTCTGTTGCTAAGTGAGACATTTGTTAAGTGAGTTTTGCTCCATTGTATGACTTTTCTTGCCACAGTTAAGAGAACCACTGCAGGTGTTAAGTTAATGACATGGTTGTTAAGTGAATCCCATTGATTTTGCTTGTCAGGAGATTGCAAAAGGGGATCACATGACTTAGGACATTGCAGCTGTCATAAATATGAGAGTTGTCATGGGATGCTGAAATGGTAATGTGAAAAATGATCATGTCACTTTTTACAGTGCTGTTATAACTTTGAATGATCACTAAATGAACTATTGTAAGCCAACATAAGCCAAGTCAGTGAAAAAGTCAACAGCAAGTCAGAGGTTGTGACCGTCTTGGCTTATCATCCCTCATGGTCCTTACCTAATGACAGCAATAAAACCATCAAAACGTATTTGTTTATTACAATTTTACAGTCCCCATTTCACTTATACAGCAACTTTGAGTGGTTTACGATATAAAAAATAAAAAAGTAAGTAAAGGTAAAGGTGTTCCCCTCGCACATATGTGCTATTCGTTCCCGACTCTAGGGTTAGGTGCTCATCTCCGTTTCAAAGCTGAAGAGCCAGCGCTGTCTGAAGATGTCTCCGTGGTCATGTGGCCGGCATGACTAAAGGTTGAAGGTGCATGGAATGTCAAAGGCGCACGGAATGCTGCTACCTTCCTACCAAAGTGGTCCCTGTTTTTCTACTTGCATTTTTACATGCTTTCAAACTGCTATGTTGGCAGAAGCTGGGACAAGTAATGGGAGCTCACTCCATTATGCGGTGCTAGGGATTCGAATTGCCAAAGTACCGACCTTTCTGATGGACATGCTCAGCGTCTTAGCCACTGAGCCACCATGTCCCACAATAAAAAAGTACTACAGGACAATTAAAATTAGAAGAGTTAAATTAAAAAGTTAAAAACCAAGACAGTTTTTTTGGGGGGGGCTCCTGGAAGTGGGAATCTTCTCTATCACGTCAGATATCCCCAACGTAACAAGCCCCTGTCAGTGACCCAGACCAAGTGGCAGAGCCAAGTTTTCAGGAGTTTCTCGTGTGTGTGTGCAAGCGCGCAGACGTCACCTCCAACAGGAGACTATTCCTGAGGGTGGGGCCCACAACACAAAAAGAATTGCCATCACTAAGCACTAACTTATCTGACGTTGCACTTTATTTCCTTGGTACTTAGCAATGACAATTCCAGTTCTAGTTGTCATTGTTAACTTAAAACTACCTGTATAGTACATTGTTACATTATGTGCCAGGCAATCTTTGAGAAACATTCTAGAGCAAGGAGGCCACTAGGAAGGAACCTGTACTTTCTAGAACGATACTGCATTAGATATTAGATGTTAAAGAGCAGCTAGGACAGGATCATTTGGGAGTTGTTGCATCAGATACTGAGGTCTAACCTATACTGATTTATGGACTGGACCATAGCAGCTACTAATAGGAATTGCCCTCCATCATTCTAGTTTTGTTGGAATTCCAACTTTATCATTTATTGCCATTATGGTTTCTATCTTTTGTTTTACAGAGTCCTCTTTTCTATAGAATCACCCAATTTACCTTTGCTGTCTTTTATTCAGAGAATGTCACAAATTGACTGCTTCAGCCCCTCCAAACTTGCTTTCCTCATTCCAGATTTTCTAGACATCTCTATCAAATTCTTTGTTTGGTTTTTCCTTTTCCCCTCTATTTCCTGTCTTAGTCAAATGATTAGGCAAGCATGCTAAAAAGTAGCCATTAATCTAATGAAAGAGAACCAGTTTAAGGTAATAGTTAAGGCAGCAGGCTAGAAACCAGGAGACTTGAGTTCTAGTTCTACCTTCAGCACTAAGCCAGCTGAGTATTCCTCGATAAGTCACTCTCTCTCAGCTCTAGGAAGGAGGCGTTGGCAAGAAACCACATCTGAAAATCTTGCCAAGAAAACCGCAGGATCTAATCTAGGCAGTCACCAAGAACCAGGGATGAAATCCAGCAGGTTCTGACAGGTTCTGGAGAATCAATAGCAGAAATTTTGAGTAGTTCGGAGAACCGGCAAATACCCCCTCTGGCTGGCCCCAGAGTGGGTTGGGAATGGGGATTTTGCAGTATCCTTCCCCTGCCACGTCCACCAAGCCACTCCCATAGAACCAGTAGTAAAAACATAATTGGATTTCACCACTGCCAAGAATCAACACCGAATATGTCTCTGCATTTTTGGAAATGATGTCCTCCATAAACTGAGAATTCAATTTGACATTTGTCTTGCTTATAATTGAATTTGATTGTGTGGCATCATTTGTCAAGCAAATGACTAAAAAAATGTTACCTGCAAGATTCATGACCTGTGACCTTATGATCAGTGATCACTTCGTTTGATCTTCAGGAGGATTTCTAGCAGTGATTATGAGCTGCATAAATGTTACCGGTAATTGCTATAGAACCCCAAATTCTGTCAGCAGAGTTCTAATTGCATTTCACAATAGCTAATCTTGACTCAACTGTTAAAGACTAGTGCATGTATTTTTCATGTCAGGTTAATAAGCAGAACTGTCAATAAGATTACCCATTGTTGCATTGCAGACTTTAGCACCACTTCTTATAGTACCAGAATATATTTCCAGAATATAATTCATGTTTCAATTTTACATGTATAAATGGTTTCATGTTTATGCAGTATTTTATGATTTAAAATATATATTGGAAACAAATGTATTGTTTGACAGTTCAAATCTCACCAGGCTCAAGGTTGACTCAGCCTTCTATCCTTCCAAGGTCGGTAAAATGAGGACCCGGATTGTTGGGAGGCAATATGTTGATTGCAAACTGCTTAGACTGGGCTGTAAAGCACTGTGAAGTGGTATATAAGTCTAAGTGCTATTGCTATTGGTTGTTACGGTATATACAGTTATGTCCATTGGGTTAACTCCCAGATAAATGTGTATTGAATTTATCAATTCTTGGTTATCAATTTTTTTAAATAACATAAGCATCACTTTTTAAACAGATGTAATTTTTTCATTCCTGAATTGCATATACAAGGAGCACATCATAGAATGAATGTCTTATGTTGGCAATGTATCCCTGTACTTACTGTACTTTGCTTATAATACAGGACTGTTTTAAAAAGTAGCATGAAAACACATCTTTACATATATATGTACAGCATTCTGTCTTCAACTGAAGTCTTTTGCTTTGACTTTGCGTGTCTAGTTGCACATTCAGAAAATGTAAGATCATTTACATATTTAATTTGATATGCAGATTGCCAATTCCAATTCACAGTATACTTAAATATTTCAATGAAGAGGAAAGCATATACACTTTCAGTCCATTAAAGAAACCCAGTGTCCATATTTAAAGGAAGGAAATTAGTGATTTCTGTTGGTCTCAGATCACTTGGCTGTCCCAGAACCAGGATAATATCACTATAACTGGTAAAAAAAAATTAATAAACCTATTCATAAATTGAGAACAATACAAGAAGATCGGGTCTATGGGTCATAGCCGAGTAGAAATGATGAATAGTATATATTGGATTTTCTCTCTTAAATGTGCAAAATTATTAGTTCCTGTCCTCTGAATTGCTACCCAAGATTGCACGACTAATGTCTCTTCATCTTTGAGCATCTCTTGCTTCAGCTCCTAATTTCAAGAAACTTGAGTCAGAGATGTAACACCAGTGGGGTGGTTAAAATATTGGATTTGGATTGAGACCAACATTCAAGCGATCCTCAGTCATGAACTTTTAGAGTTAAGAATCTCTCAGATGTTTCATAGGTTTCTCATGGATCAAAATGAAAAGACAACATTCCTGCTGATTACCTTAGTCTCCAAAAGACAAAGTAGAATATAAATTTATAAGTTTAGTCAATCAAAAAACTTTCCTATGTGATAAGATATTCTATTTACAAGGAGGCTTAAGCAGAAGTGACTTTTTGGCCAGAAGATACGTGTGACCTTTCAGAAGACCTTTAAAAAGTCTTTGAATTGAGATTAAACATACAATGTCAGGTAGTTGTTGGAACCTATAGGAAAAATCTTTAAAATAAATAATTTTTGCTACTTTATAAAAACATGTGTTATATTCTAAAGGATTCTGTCTTATATAACCCAAAAACTGGAATCAAGAATTTATAGTTCTTCCTATATGAGTAATCTGCTATTGCTTACTGATCACACTACAGAAGAGACTTTTCAGCCTAGTTGAAATGCAAACTTCCTATTATTGAAATTGTGTTTCTTCACTGTCAAACAATGACACCAAAGTGAGAATCTAGTAAATTTACTAAGCTGATTTAGGACCAAATATCCCATTTTCCTGACAACATATTGAAAGGCTGTTTTGGCAAGCAAGCTGTTTAATTGAATAACTAATTGTTCATTAATTTTAGTATAATTTCCCCAGTGCTTCTATAGATTCTGCCAAAGTGAATACAAATTGCTAGTAATATATTGTTGGTGGAATCTTTGAGTCATAATGGGGTTTCTCACTACTAAAGCATTCAATTTTTTAATAGGTCAAGTTGGTGAGAATTGATAATACCGCTTCAGTAAAACCCTTAAACTACAGTAGTTTAACTCCACCTTCAAAGCAAGGGAAGCAGAGGTTTTACTCAATCAACCTGGCCAATAGAAAGGGGTGCTGAGAAGTTGGCAAACGCTGGACAGCTGCAGGTGAAAAGGATTAGAGCTCCAAAATTAACACTTCATTAATTCAAGATTCTGTGCAGTTCAGAGAACCCCCAAATTCCACCCCTGGCTGACCACGCCCACCCCTCCCCTCCCAGGAGTGTCCATTTTGGATGCAGTTAAGTGCAGGGCATGCATGGAGGCTCAGGGAGGGCGAAAAATGGGCTTACCAGAAGTTTGGGAAGACTGGAAATGGCTGGGGAGGCCATTTTCGCCCTCACGGAGGCTCGAGGAATGCTTCCTGAGCCATGGAAGGGCAAAAGCACCCCTCCATGGTGGTGCAGGAGGCTGACTAGGCCACACCCACCATGGCCACGCCCATCCATCAACCTGGCTGAGCCCCTTGCTAAATTTTTTGAAGCCCATCCGTGTGTGTGTGTGTATAATCTTACACGGGAAAAGACCCGAATACCCCAAGACTTGCATACCTATACCCATGAAAACCTATGAAAACAAATATACACACGCACACGCACATACACATGAGAATTGCATGGTTGTGATTTTTTAAAGATGGAAATTGCATCTTTAATATAGAAATGAAAGAAAAGAAAACCCAACAACACTTGAACTATTTTAATTTTTTATTGTGGAACTGAGCTTATTTCCTTTACATCAAATATCCTCAATGGTAGAGGGGATATTGCACACAAATATCATAAAAGCACTACATATTACTTTCACTGGAAACTAATTTTCTACTTTAGATATGACTTGATAGGATAGAGGTGATGAAGGATTATAAGACATAAAACCATACACAGCTGCAGACTGACACAAACAAGACCATTCAGAACAAGAGAGAGGAGTGAGGTGCTTCTCAGCCACGACAAGACTTTCTCTCCATGGTTTGGAAGAATCAAATGGCTGCAGGCCATCATGTGAAAGCATCCTGGACTTTCAGAACTGTGCTTTTTCTGGTGTGATTACAGCCCAGTCTTGTATGAATAGAACAGTCGCTCTGGGCAACTAGAGCTCCTAAACTAATTTAGTGCAGAGAAACAATTCCCCTCCAAATGTTCAAGGTTTTGATGCTGCTTTCTTATTTTGTTATTTTTATAAGATCACAACAAATATTTTTGTTTTTTAAAAAAGGAAGCAAACATCCTTAACAAGGCAAGCAATGCAGTTTCCAAATGTATATAAATAATTAACCAATTTTTGTGGTTTCCTCTACTATCAAGGAGCACTTACAATTTTTTGGTAAGTTTAAATATAACATTTCCCCATTACTAATATTTCTAGACTACAAAAAATTACTATCATCTGTGAACTAGAACTTATGTATGGAGAAAAGGCCTATGGCCATTGCCCCACTAGTGAGTGTCTTAAGCATGTTTTCATAGCATCATCCACTTATCACTGAAGTGGTAGCGATAATTGTTGATAAGTGATTATTAACAATAAGTGATTATTGTTAATCAGAGCACATCAATGTTGGGATGATTCTAGAAGATGCTTGCTAGTGGAGAAATGACCCATGATGTAGGAAATGCAGAATTAACTCCTTGAAGCTAAGCTGGGAGTTCTTGGAATGTTTTCCTTAACAAACAGGTTTTTTAGTTCTGTGTTGCAAGGTTCCTAAACCGCTTAATCTATTGAAGACAGCTAAATATATTTGTATACACATTTGGATTCATTCACTACTGTATGTGAAGTTAAACACAAATCATGAAGAATGAAAGATTAATTAAAAACGTAGTAGTTGCAGAAATTAGACCCACCATAGGAAAATGTAAAGGCATGCAAAAGTTCTGTTTTAAGTTTGAATGTGACCTCAACTAAACTGCTGTCACGAATTTTATTCAGTGGGAAAGTACTATCATAACAGCCAGAGCTGGGTTCCGGATCTTATTACTGCCGGTTCGCTCAGGGACGCGCTGCGGCTGCGTGCATGCTTTGCACACATACATTCTGTGCATGCGCAGAAGCAAAAAACAAGTTTGCGCTGTCTATGGTGCCACCAAGAGAACCGGCTTGGGGGCGTGGCAGGCCCGGGTTGCTAACAGTTCAAGCGAACCGGGCCACCAAGTTACTAATGGTTCCATAGAACCGGACCAAACCAGTAGGAACCCACCTCTGATAACAGCACAATGAGGGGAATGTTACCAATGGTAAAATTTTGTGGAATGCATATAGCACTCTACTTTTGTTTCATTAATTAATATTCAATTATTAATTTAATTAATATTGAACCATGCTTCTAGTAATCTGTGCTGAGTAACAGAGCACAATATCGATATTCATGGTACTTCAGATTGACTGTCACTATACTAACTATGTAGGGCTGTGACTAACACAACTATTAGTTCCATTTAGTTTAGTCTAGAGGAGCTTCCTAAAACAACAGTAACAGAAATCCAGAATTGAGTGCCATTCAAATTCAGTCCTGATTGCCATTCAAAACCCTTTGCCTGCTTGTTCAAAAACAATTGTTTATGAACTGTATAGCCTACTACTATAGTTTTAGTCAGAAACTTAAAAAGAAAATTTAGGCTTGGATCTAAAAGGCACATCAACTCATATGCAGGGCAAATGCCAATGTCATGCCCACTATATGTCCCTGTACTTTCAGACGTATTCCTGAAATTTTCTTCAACTCTAAGGAGCAACTTGTCAGAAAACAGAACATTAAAGAGAGTTCTAATGCTAGAATCAATTATGCAAAATGAGATATTTGAGAAATGATGCAAAATGAGAGCTTTGAGCAAAGCTATACAAACTGGTATTTCCACCCCCCAAAAAACAAGTTATTAGACTGTAAATTCTCAAGCTTTGCAAATAGCATGCTGGCTGACAATGCTGGAGATTATAATCCACTGATTTGGACAGCAGTAAAATAGGAAAGGCTGCCATAAGAGAATATATATTCCCATAAAAATCAAGTTTTGCTGAATTAAAGATTAGAGTTAGGTCCTTCAACCATTTGGAAGCTTAAAGTAAAAGGGGAAATTTACGCGCAGAAAAATCCCAATTTAACTACATTTCTGATTCTATACTAAAATGATTACAAGAGAATCAATAATGTGCTTAAAATGTGAAAGAGTGTCAAGGCTAAATTTGGACTCCATTAAAGTGGTAATCCTATATATGCTTATTGAGAATAGGTCCTACTGCACACAGCAGAGTTGATTTCTGATAGGGCATACATACGGTAATTATCTGGCATGCTGATTTCAGACAATTGCTTCAGCAGGCCTATTGATATACACATCTGCTATGTTTTCACTTTTTGAAGACAGCGAATTAATTTCCCTTTTGCACATTTAAATATATATTTAATATTGTTTATTGAGTATGAACTAAAACTAATCCTCATAGAAGTTCAGTTCAAAACAGACTGATAACCTCCATGATCTAGTCAGTTTCTTTTGCCTTACTGTTCACATTTTCTTCCCCCCCTTTTTTTTTTCCTTTGGCAAGACGAAAATTAAACATATTCATGCTG
>JANHFT010002570.1:166611-177865 GCA_032467955.1 Pseudoxenodon macrops
AATTATTTGTTTAGCAGAGTGATGGCGTTCGGGAAGAAACTGTTCTTGTGTCTAGTTGTCTTGGTTTGCAGTGCTCTGTAGTGTCGTTTTGAGGGTAGGAGTTGAAGTTTATCATTCCTATCCCACAATTTCTGCCATTTATCCAATTCTATCGCATAACCAAAGTTTTCCGCACATGCTATCATTGTCTATTTTACTTGTTCCTCCTCCAATTTCATATTCAATAGATAATTATACAATTTCTTTATTGACCTCTTCCTATTAGGATTTTAATCTAATGCCATTAATTCTTTATAAAAGCCCTGCAATTTAACATCTTTCTCATATTTAGACTGTATCTGCACATATGAATATCACATTATATCAATCCCTTGCTCACTCATTTCTTCTTTTGTTTGTAATAAGAGGTTTCTGAGTTCAATAAGGTCTGAACTGAATAAATATATTTAGAAGAATTGCAGGCTATAAGCTTTTTCCAAAATCCAAAAATTGAACTGAGAAAATATTTAGGATTAATTAAAAAACAACAACAATCTGCCTTCAGGTATTTCACTAGGTACCAGAAATTTAATTGCAAAACAAAACAAAATCAAATTGATTAATACATACAAAATATAAACATTGATCTTGGTAGAAGGAAGGGTGGTATTTCAATCATGGCACTTTTCAAGAGTTTGATTCTTATTTGCTAGTGATGAAAAATATTTTGAAGTATCTAGTTGGAATATCCTTAGGGAACAAAGAACTGTTGCACTTAAAGAGCAGCTATGTGTATGATAAATATTTGTAAATCTAAATTAATCAATTATCTATCTGAAATCTTAAAATAAGTTTGGCTTGATACTTGCTGGTAAATTTTAATAATGGATTGTTTCTTCTACCTTAGCTTTTAAGAAGAGGCATCAACTGTCTCATGAAAATACAATCTACTTGGAATTGTTCTATTTACTGCCTATCTATCCAAATACTTTGTGGGGTCTTTTGAAAATTCAAATCATTTTATAGGAAAGTCTTTGAAGTAAACTTGTCTTAAATCAAGTTGTGTGCACCTAATGGTATTGGCTACCAAAATAATTGTATCTGCTCTTATCACTATATATTGATTTGTTGTATCATTTGCCAACTTTATGTGACATTTAATTTGCTGTCAAACTACTGCCATTAATCAACCAGAGAGAAACAGCTGACCTTTTGCCCTTATTATTTACTATGGGGATAAATATTTCTTCAAACCTGTTCTATATATTATACTTTGTCACACTGCTTCTATTTAAGTTTTAATAAAGCTGGAATTCCAAGGTAACTGCTAAAGCCATTATCTAAAATAGTGACAATATATATAAAAATCAAAAACTCCTACTTTGGTTTTTTTCTATGGTTTGAATAGACACTTTAAAGGCCTTAAATTGTTGCTTAATGTACACTAGTCTATGGCCATAGTAAAGATTTGATTTAATTTTAATTTGATTTAAACATATTTAATTAAATATCATTAGCTTTAATTTAGATTAATAATTCTACAGTTATAAACTATTCCACAGAATAACAATCTGATGTTTTCCTTAATGGACTAATACTAGCTTTCTAATTTAACAAGTTATAATTCACAAGTGCCTAGGATGGATTTATCTTCTTTAATACTGATGCACAAATAACATCAAGCAATTAATGCTCATAATGTTCACATTATTCCTGCATCAAAACCACACCTGAATCAATAAAACTATCTCAAGGGAAATTAGCTTTTCTTTGTGGGGGGAAAAGAGAGATGCTGGGGTTTGAAAAAAGAGGCCAGTAAACGGTCTTAAGCCACATTATTGGCAAGAATGCCTACCTTAACTTCTAATAAATATATATAAAATTCTAAGCCGAGGGCAGCAAAATAAAAGAAATGGTGCTTCAATGGAAAGATGTCATTATAAATGCTTTTGTAGTACATGCCAAGCTAAAACTAAGCAAGGTGTCATTTTCTTTTCCAGTTTCTCACAATACTGTAATTCCCAATGACAGTGTGCATCATACAAAGGTGGAAGATTAGTAGGGAAAGAGATTATTGCCAGCAGTGATATTAAGTGGTAATGATGTGTGCCTATAGTAGCATGTTCATTAAATAGTTTGACCCATAGCACTCGGTCAGGACTTCCCACTATCCTCCCGGAAAGAGCTGTGAGTACATTGAGAACAAGGCGGCTTGCGGGGCTAAATGCTGCTGAATTTTTTAATCCTCTTTGGTACTATATTCTTTACTGTTGCAAATCTGCTGCTACCGCCCCCTGGTGTGCATCCTGAATAGTGCGTGAGCATGAACTGAATAGCCTTGAGTCTTAGGCAGACAAACAACAGCTCTATACTAACACTGTAGTCTCCTGGATAATGTACCATCATCACATGCTGAATAAGTAAATATTCTGCTACCTCAGGTAGCGGTAGCAAGAAGGGGGCTCTCAGACAATCTGCTGAAGTTGTGAGTTCACTGGTGGAAAAAGGCCAGGATGTTCATTGCTGATCAATGAAATTTTGTCTAGGGAGGTAGTCCTCAACTCACGTCCGTTCTTTTAGTGACCAAAATTTCAATGGAGCTGAAAAAAGTGGTTTACAAACAGTCCTCCCACTTAAAACTGTCATAGCATCTCTATGGTTATGTGATGGCGATTCAGGCACTTGGCAACCAGCATGAATTTACAATGGTTGAACATCCTGGGGTCATGTGACTGTCATTTGCAATGTTCTCAGCTGTTTCCAACAAGCAAAGTCAATGAGATAGGTCAGATTTGTTTAATGACCTAAAAAAAAAGTCATATATTCAGTCACAGTCACATGATGGAAGGTCTGGTTCCAACTGTGCTTGTAAATTGAGAACTACCTGAATTCATCTTCCATTTTGCTTAATTCCCGCATTATGTTTTCATTTTCTCTAGACATTCCACCATTCTGTTTCTGTTTGTTTTCTTCTGCTATCTTCTTAAAGAGGAAACCACCAGATGCCTCAGTACTATTTTATAAGAAGCAATATAAGATTTCTTCTTATATAGTTTTGTCTCTTAGTGGATATTAAGGTAAATGGAAATACAGTATTTTACTTATACTACATAACATCTGTCCAAAGCAACATAATCAACATTTCTTTTTCAGATGATCTACCATAGTTTATCTACAAAGCTGTTTTTTAAAATATTGATTAAGCTACTATTCACAGATAAATGGATAGAGAGAGGTGGGGAGGGAGGGAGATAGAACCAGCGCTTGATTTGGGCTCCATTAAGTTATGTGACAGTCAGATTAGAATAGTGGTTGTGGCATCAGGCTAGAAACCAGGAAACTGTGAGTTCATGAAGCCAGCTGAGTGACCTTGGGCCAGTCACTTTCTCTCAGCCCTATGAAGGAGAGAAAGGCAAACCCCTTCTGAAAAAACTTTGCCAAGAAAATGAGTACTATGAGTACTATGAGTACTATGAGTATTAGTACTATGAGTACTAAGAAAATGAGTACTATGTAATTTACCTTAATCCACTATTTAGATAAAAGTGGCTAAACTGGTATTTTTCTGAAAAAATGAAAACTAACCGAAATTATATTTTCTAATGCAAAATTTTGTTCTTCACATCCTGTTTTTACTGTAAGTTTCCTACTTGGCTATCTCATATTAAAACACTAGCTTTATGGAATATAAATAATATATCATAAGGTCCAAAAGATTCTCTGGCATTTTAATATCTTTGGAAAGGTTTCTTCTGATAGTTTTATAGACTCTAATACAGTAATTTTCTGAGATGTTTAGGGGACACAAAGGAGTAATCACTTGCATGTTGTGATACTTGTTTTCAACCAAACTGTCTCAAGAAGCAATTTAGCATATTAAAATAAGGTTATAAATTAATGCTCATTCCTTTGTCTATTTTAGCTGTTCCTTCTAGTAGGTAAATAATGTGATACTATAAGACATCTTTTAAACATTATTTTCAAGCCATTCTGGTTAAATTAAATTTAAAATGGCGGGTGGCAGCCTCCAGACGCCGCCGAGAGTTCCTTGTGGGCGCCGCACTTGCAGGCGATCGGGAAGGGCTAGCGTCAAAGCAAAAATCTCTCCAATCCTAGCAGGGATCCCTGCAAGCGATGGCGTCGCGGAGCAAAGCCCCTAGACGCCTGCAATCAGGAGAGCCAGCCAGCAATCTCCTAAGCCACTCGAGCGGTCTGGCGGCGCAAAACAGTGGAGCCGCTGTTTTGGTGCTGAATTCAAAAGCCCAGGCAAGGGCAAGCAAAGGCAAGGCCAAAATCATTAGAAAAACGCAAGAAACTGTACAGACGAATCTAATCTAGTCAGGAATGGCTTAACTACACGTCTAGTCGTGCCAGGACTGAGTCAAAAAAAGCGGGAAGGAGATCAAGGAGAAAGAGTTTATATATGAACAGACTCTGTCCTATTGGCTAAGGCGGAGTTAACCCGTTCCTGGCTGCTGGATCCACCTCTATGGAGAACAGTTAAATCATTTAGGAAATCCTAATTCGTTTAATTCTCTATCCAAATTTATTTAAAGACAACTAATACTTCTTGGAATCAATGATCTCCCATAATGTTAATATGTTTGTTTCACTAATTGATGTGTACTGCTTGAAACAACCCTACGTTATCTCCTACCATGCTTTATATTTTAGAATATGAAGTCTGCATATTAAACTTGTTTGAAAAAGATTATCCTTGAAAAAGAAGCAATAGGGCTAACAGCTACATTTTAATTAATGAGTATATGGCGGTTGGCCCTGAATATTTAAGATGATTCAAGAAATTGTCAGCAACAGCTCACAAATACCAGGAAGTCTCAGCCTTAGTCACTGTCCTGAATAATAGGAAATACTGTTGGGAGAAATGTAGTGGTTTCCTAGCTTGGAACAGCAAGAATATAATGGGAATAGTATCAAAAGTACATACCATTTGGTTCACTCATAATAGAATCTCTGTGTTAAAAGATTTTTGAAGCAATACCAGCCAATAACAGAACCAATTCAGTAGAATAAACGGCTACTGTTATCCAAGGCAATGTCACAATACTAAAGAAAGAATGATTTATTCTCCAGACAAACATTTTCAACGTAGCATGTTCCATTTTTTTTGGGGGGGAAACAACTATTTACAGTCAGTATAGCTAATTTTAGCCCCAACACATATGGAGAACTGCTCTAAATCAGTATTTTTTCAAGCACATCAACTGTAAGATGTGTGGACTTCAACTCCCAGAATTCCCCAGCTTGATGAATTAGCATTCTATACGCAATACCAGAGGATTTTAGATTCAGAAAGCTTTCTTTAGAACAGTGTTTCTCAACCTCAGCTACCGTACTTTAAATTGATTCTAGAGCATGCTGGCTGAGGAATTAATTAAATTATATCATTGAATTAATTATAGAGCTAATAATTAATTCCTTTCATTCCAACTAAATTAGAACAGACTTCTGTGGTGGGATTACGCTGTGCTGGTGGTGGTGTTCTTTTAAAATGCTTGCATTCTCTCCAGAAGAATGTGCTGTAAGACTATTTGGTATCTTGAATGTAGATCTACAGTGTTGCGCAGGATTCCTACCTTGCCTCCCATGAAACACCGAGATAAGTTATATGCAATTTTGGAAATAGGTATTATCAGAATGTCCATGACATTTAGCTCTCATGTTCCGTTACGTACAATTCTAAGGAAGTAACGCTGCCTATATTTAATAATGGGCTCTGTGAAATTAAATACAAACAAGGCAAGGATGATCAACAGGAAAGTGGATTCAGGAAAGTGGATTCAACCTGAAATTCAGCCTGTATGGCATGAACTCTACTTCCTTTATCAAAATTGTGATGATCACAGTGAGATGTACCTTGTTCAGAAGGATTTTACCATGAAGATTATTTTAGCATTTTATTGCTAATTTTAATTTGTATTTTAAAAAAAATTATATCCTGACTTTGTTTATAAATTTTGTTAGCTGTCACAAAGGAAAAAGGATGAATATATATCAAATAAATAAATAGTCTGATAATGAAATGAAAAGTTTATTCCTCAAACAAAGACGATGCTGTAAAATATAACCAGCTTTCTTTGCCTGATAACATTTTGAAATATGCCTGTTAAACTGGAAAAGGGAGGAGGAAGATAAGAAAAATTGAACAGTAAGTCACATCTAATGCCTTCATTCCTGCTTGTTACTGTCTCTCTTGCATTTCAATTCCAATTAGAGCAATTATAAAAAAATAAAGAGCATTGTCATCTATCCATCCATCACTTAGAAAGACTAAGGATGTGTAGATGATAACATTTACCAGTCCAGGCCCCAATGGTTTTTTGCCAGGACTAGTGTAATATTTTATGGGTGAGGCTTACTTTTTCTTCTCACTATTGAACTTGGTCCATAACTTTGTAATGCACATTGTTCTGGACTTTCCTTATTTTTCTTATGTTTTTTTCTACCCAAGGGCTTTACACTGACTCCCTTCAAACTCTTGGTCCTGTTATGTAAAGGTCCAGTGGTTCTTTACTATCTGATCCCGCTCTTGTCTAGATAGATATGATTCTGTTTATACAACATGATACAACAAAAGAGGCTTTTTTCCTATTTCCTTTTCAATGTTGTTTTATCTCATTTGCATGGTTTTTAGGATCTGGGTTTTTTTTATTACAAAATTTCCCAGTCCCATACATTCTTGCATGCCTTTAATAAGGATTTGAAAACATATTTACTCATTAAAGCAAACTGATTGGTATAAATAGTTATGAGCAGAAATATATGACGTCAGAAAAGCATGTTTAAGATACAACCTAATTTATGTTCTCTAGATCTATAACTACAATATATTCATTCGGTATATTATTTAAAATGTTATATACAATGGTGAAATGTTAAGAAGACAGGAGATACAAATATACAACTTCTGAAATTATGTTATCATCTGAATAATGTTTTTGTTTGATAGTTTAATGGTTTGGGTTATATTTTATAGTTACTGGATTTTATTGCTGATATGCAGTGCCCAGACATGTTTAAGATGGATGGACATACACATTTTTAAATCAATCCATCAATCAGTTTGAGTAATGTTCTTTTTTAAATGAATCTGAATAGGACAAATCAGATATTGAAAAGAGGGGGGAAATAGATAAAATGACAACATTCTTTTTAAAAATAAAAGATTATACTGAAATGCCAATATCTCAGCAGTTCTAAATATGGCATAGAAATAACTGTTGGGCAATCAAAATATATGGCATTATTAATTCATGTTAATATAGAAAAAATATCTTAAAAATAGAATATTGTGTTCCTTTGAAATTTAATGCCTGGGCATTATTAACATTTACAGACTGAAGAGTTCTGCTATGGTGTTTAGTAAATATATTCAAATGTACAATAGGAATATAATTCTAGTGTTTGCAAAATTAGTCCCTGAACAAACTTTGTCTTCAAAGATCACACATTTTACCTTATAACATCTGCAGTTGAGATTGCCTTTGACAATCCTCTTTATTTTAAGAAAACTCTTCAGCACTATCCTTCCTCCTTTTTTTGTAATACATAAACATATCTGCCTTCAGTTTGCTATAATGTGTATCAATGATACTAATCCAGACATCTTTTCTGCCAACAAAAGGAAAGACATATAATGGAAACACCTCTAGAGGTAAAGGCCCAAAATGATGTTTCCCCATTGGCCCAAACCAACTCTTCCTTGTTTCAGTGTCCAAAAAAAGCAGTTATTTCCCAACAAGAGCAACAAGAAAGAGAAGACAGGAGAATTCACCATACATTTCTATCAATTCTATTATTCAGAATTAATAAAATCTCAGTATCCATTAAATTATTTCCAGTCATTTTTATCCACGTATGATTTGTGGGAATGCACCACTTCTTGGGAATCTGTAGAAGATAAACACATTTACATTTTAGTTTAAAACTTATGGTAATTTGTGTCTTTGTTTCTTATGTTTAAGGCATAAAAGCAACAGCAGTGCAGTTTGATAAAAGTTTAGTCTGGGTCAAGCTATATGTTACTATACAACTCAATACTATTTAGAGCAGGGGTGTCAAACTCAAGGCCCGGGGGGCCGGATTCAGCCCACGTGGTGCTTAGATCTGGCCCATGGGGCCATTTTGAAAACAGCAAAGGACCGGCCCACAGTGCCTTTGCCAACAAAAATGAAGCTTGGGAAGGTGGCCTTCCCAAGCTCCATTTCACTGCAGAGGGTTGCAGGAGGCAGTCACAGCCAAAACGGAGCTTGGGAGCCAGTTTTCACTAGCAGAGCACTTGGGCCATCACAGACGTCTCCGACACGAATGACATTGAGCTGGCCATGCCCACCCTGGCCACACACACCCCACCAGGTCAAACACAACTTTGATGCGGCCCTCAATGAAATCGAGTTTGACACCCCTGATTTAGAGGATTAAATGGTCATTTGGAATTGCATCTACCACATTAGGTTTGGTGGCTCTTACTTCAAAAAAATGTGCATACAATTGCAGCCTGAATTATTTTTATAAATATTCCATTACCAAGATTGGATATAGATTTATTACAGAAGCATTTCCAGTCTTTCAGCCCAAAGAGCACAGCATAAAAAAAAACACAGCTGCTTTTTGGAAGAAGAAAAAAGGCTTTTCATCTTCTAGGAAATGTCAAGTTTGATTAGATTATAGCATGGCTAAAGTGCTATTTTAGACACGTAGCACTCCATATGCCGATTTATACATGCACTGTGTAATTAGTTTCATAAATTTCATCCCATCAGAATGACAAGGTGTCAGTGTTGGAGAGACTTTCAATGACTTAAGGAAAAGAAAGCTTTTAAGTTCATCATCAGTCAGAAATAGAAGATGAATGATAACAGAACACTAATTTTGCTGATAAAATGTTTATGTTCTTTAAAATAATATAAAACTGTATTTCAGGTCATGTTGCCATTAGTTAATAGGTTAGGCTAATTGAATGTTCCAATTTTAAGAATTCTTAAGAGTACATTGTTAGGGAAGGCTACAATAGCTCCAGAGAAGGCTTTTTTTTAACATTTATATACTGCTTTACAGAATGAACTGTCAAGAACTTAGGAGAAAACAATACAATTCATACTAAAATAATACTTTAAAACATACAATATACAATAAAATGTATTTTAAAAATTAAGGAAGAGGCAAAGGAAAGCAAATTAAAAATATTTTGTCAACATTCCTATCAGGAAGTTCTGGACAAAAAAGTAAATTTTCAGCATGCTATAGCAGCTGCCTCCAGATTTAAGTGAGGATAGCATTCCTCAGCCAGATATTACCCCCAAAAGAAGCTGGCAATACACACTCCTAGCCATGGAGATCTCTAGTTGCAATTGTGATTATAGGAGAACCTCCAAAACTACTATCTTATTTGAGAGAGTACAATCCCATTTAAACCATATTAACTCCCCAGTTTCCAAACCAGGAAGCTATTCTCTAACACAGGCGTCCTCAACCCCCAGTCCATGGAGCAGCAGTGGGCCGCAGCATGCCAGAAGCCGAGCCCACAAACAAGGGAAGCCCCAACCATGGGATGCAGGCAGCACATGAAACCACACCCTCTCTAGTTGGTGGAAAAATCTTTCTTCACGGAACCAATCCCTGGTGTCCAAAAGACTGGGGGCCGCTACTCTAACAGATTCTTTGTCTTCTCAGGATTCCATTGTAATTTAGTGATTTTCCTCCAACCTTGCATTCCATACAACTGCTTAATAAAATATTCTCATTAAATCATTACATTCATTTGTTGTAAAACTAATACTGTAAATCATGTTGGAACCACTTTGGCAGAATTAAAGGTGAGACTTGCAAAGAAAAAGGTGCATATGTTCAAATTGGCAGTGGCAACAAAAAATATTTTGTAGAGGTAGACATCATCCTGTCAAAACAACCTGGCATCCTTTCCTAATTATAAAATGCAGCATAGTCAACTATATTATACCATAGCATGCTGAATTAAGTTGAAGGGGACAAAGTAAAACAGCATGAAGAAAACTAACAAAATCATATGAATATGTTCAATACAAATGTCAAAAGTTTTTAGTAGAATAGAATAACAAAGTTGGAAGGACCTTGGAGATCTTCTAGTCCAATTCCCTGCCTAGGCAGGAAACCCTACACTACTTCAGACAACATTCCCCAAAGATAAAAGAAATATGAAGATCAACTAATTTGGGCTTACAAATCGGACCCCACAGTAACATAATTATATTTCTACTCCAGCGATCATGCATATCATATAAATTAAATTTTCCTTCAATATAAGTGCTATAACGTAAACATTTTGGAGAACCTAATGATCCATATTTTATATGAAACACTTAATCCTGATTTAGAACCCCTTGTGCATTATGTTGGGTTCAAATAATTATTGCTATTTACTAAAAGGGAGAGAGTCAACCTATCCATGCAAAAGTCTAGAATTTCAGTTCTGGGTGAAGGAAAAATCAATTGAACAATGTTGCAAGAAGAAAATGAACAATCTAACACATCAAAGTAAATATGTGATTGACCAAGTACATTTAATTGCCAAGGATAAGCAGACTTATTGAGGTACAAAAATTCCTCTCTAGAAGATGGTACATTTTATTAAGCAGGCTTTGTAATAAATTCTGATTTAGTGACTTATATTGACTCTAGTAAATATGGTATTCTACGTAACCTAATCACATAGTGCTATTATCTTGATCTTCTAAAATTGAGCCAGAATCTGATATTCTTCAAATCACGTGTCATTTGAAAGATCTGCATGGGGATTTTGTCTAAAACTAAACGTATGCTTCTACATCATAATCCATCTTACAATTTATATTTAAATCAACCTCTAACATTTTAAAACTGAATATTTATAATTAACCTGCAGCCAAGATACACAGTCATGCTCGTGGAAGATAACTATAGTCAAATGTAGCTGGTCCATCCCAAGAGCTGAATGAGACTTTGGCATTAAACTGAAGTTTAAAGTTTGGTCAGGATCTCTGCTGTTTTGTCGATGCATAACTTTAACTGTTATGATATAGACACCTTGTTGTTTTTCATTTTAGGATCCCAAAAGCAAGAAAAGCCACATATTTCCTGAGGAGCATGGCTGTGCTTAATAGCCTCCAAGTCTTTTTCGAATTGAAATCCGAATAGGCAGCAGCCCGTATTACACTGTGAGTTTTGCTTTGCACAAACATTTCAGATGCTTGAGAAGAAGTTATGAATTGCAAAGCTGCTCGGCTGGACTGCCAAGAGG
>JANHFT010002570.1:214569-232241 GCA_032467955.1 Pseudoxenodon macrops
GACTCACTGGAGAAGAGCCTAATGCTGGGAAAGATTGAGGACAAAAGAAGAAGGGGACAACAGAGAATGAGGTGGCTAGATGGAGTCACTGAAGCAGCAGGTGTGAGCTTAAATGGACTCCAGAGGATAGTAGGGAACAGGACGGCCTGGAGGAAGGTTGTCCATGGGGTCGTGATGGGTTAGACACAACATCGCAACTAACAACAACAACAAAAAGACTTAAAAGTCTGGGGAAATAGTAAGGTCTTCACCTGGCACCAAAATGATACTAATACGGAGTAATCAAGCCTCTCTGAGAAGACATTCCATAAACTGGGTGCCATCACAGACAATGGTCTGCCCCGTCTACAGGCTCTCTCACCTCATTTGGTGAGGAGTCTGAAGGAAGGCCTCATTATAATATTTTAAAGTCTGGGTAGGTACATAAGGGAGAAGGTGCTCTTCCAGATAAGCTGGCCCTCAGCCATGTAGGTCTTTAAAGGTCAAAACCGGCACATGGAATGGGTCTGGAAACAAACTGGCAACCATATAGATGGCAGATATGTTAATGTCAGCCAGTCCTAGTGAACAGTCTAGCTGTTCTATTTTGAGCTAACTGAAGTTTCTGAACTGCTTTCAAAGGCAGCCCCACATATATTACATTATAATGACCCAACCAGGAAATTACCAGAGCATGAATAACTGTTGCAAGGCTGTCTGTGTCCAGATAAGGTTGCAGCTGGTAAATCTGCCAAAGCTGATGAAAAGCACTCCATGCCACCAAGGTCACCTAGGCTGTGATGACAGTGATGGATCTACAAGTACCCCCAAACTGCAAACCTGCCTCCAGGACAAGCAGGGACTATTCAGCTGGACAGATGTATTACCCACAAACACTATCATACATTACTATGTATGATGGCCATTTGTTAACTAATGACTTACCTCAAGCTATGTAATCCAGTTAGAAATAAATCCATCTCAGCTCAATGAGGCTTATTCTAATCTAAGTGTATGTGCCTGATTTCCTCAACCTGGTGCCTCTAGGTATGTTGCACGTACATAAGATGGACGAAGCTCCTAAAGTAGTTGAAGGATTAATGATTACATATTTTGTATATAACTTTTCAAAAAATAATCTGAGTGGTTTACAACATTTATTATATTCTATTACATTAATATTTGCAATGCATTTTCCTAATAAAACCATAGCAACTATAGACTTTCTCTATGAAGCCTCAACCATAACTGTATTAAAAATAATACAGTCATGTCATATATCAAAATTATCAGCAGCATACAGTCTTGTATAGTATCAGAGGATTCTACAATAAAAATATGCGATAAAGTCTTTTTTGAAAGTATTAACTCTTTTGTAAAGTCAATTGGATATAATAAAATACAGAAGTTTCAAACTTTACAAACATTGCATGCCAAATGCTTATGTGAGATACAAGTACTGGTAGGCAAACCTAGTGAAGGTTTTTTTTTTGGCCGTACATTTATTTTTATGTGGCTTGCTTTCTTGCGCTCAAAATTATGTCAATATTGTATAATCAGGTAAGACAATAAATATTGCATAAAGTAAACATTTGATAGTTTATAAAAATGTGATCCATTGATTTAAATCCTTTTTTTTGGTAAAATTATCTTTCCTAAAAACCAATATAGTGTGTAAGTATATTAGACATTTACTAGGTATTTCAAACCTGTGAATTCTACCAGGAACAACCAATGTTTTCAACTGCTTGAAATGTTCCTAGTTATTACAACAGTAAATCCTTAACACCCCTGAAGATCCCTCTC
This sequence comes from Pseudoxenodon macrops, assembly GCA_032467955.1. Classification (NCBI taxonomy): domain Eukaryota; kingdom Metazoa; phylum Chordata; class Lepidosauria; order Squamata; family Pseudoxenodontidae; genus Pseudoxenodon; species Pseudoxenodon macrops. The sequence continues at coordinate 216,355 of JANHFT010002570.1, forward strand.
TTCTGTCTATTTATACAAAAAAACCTCTGAGACAGGTAGTCACATAAGGAGGCACAATGTTATACAGGAAAATGCAAATCTGTCTGTGACAGACCCCAGCTAACCTCTGACTAGCTTGCCACGTTTAAAATCTTCTCTGACTGCTCTATTTTCTCCTTTCCTCTAGTTACGCTGCCTCCAACATCCATCTGCAAATGTGTAAGGTTTGCCTGAAAGAGAGGTTGCCGCTTTGTCTGCTCATTCTCACCTTCCTAAGTAAACCTGAGAATAATTATTCCCACTGAAAGGTGGTTTTTCTGCCTATATGTACTGTTAACAATATTCCAGAAAAATTATCTGTCAAAATGAAGTCATTATATTTAAACTTAGCCAATTGCTTTGTGTGCCCATTCTTGATTATTCCTAGGATTCTATGGTTAATCTGCTGGAGTAAATACCATGAGATGGTATATTTAAATTTATTATTGTTTTTTTTTCTTTATTTTTATAGTTTTATGGTTTTTTATTAATTTATAATATGACATATAAAGAGAATACGAAAGTAAATGTTAAGGAAATTAGGGAAGGAAAAAGGGAAGTGGATAGTAGGGAAAAGCAAGGAGGGAAAAAAAGGCATTGACTTCTGACTCCTTTGGTGCAGTAAAATAAGGCATTAAGATTTATCCTCAACTTTTTGCTTTTTCATAATAATAGAAACTAGCCATTTCTGTAACAACAAACCATCCATGAGATGTTCTTGATTTGGTATACTTTAATAATTTTAACTTATTGGACCTAGAGTAATGTAGCCTAACCACGGTTCACAGATACAGCTCAACCAACTCTCTGATACAAGATTTTACTTACTTCTAAAATTGTGTGTATACCGTTCCCTCTCTCTAGTTTTCTTTATCCTTTTTTCAGCAAAGGATGAAGCGGATATTTATACCGCTTTACAAAATGGAGTGCTCTCATCCACTTAGTCTGTCCAGAAACATTAACCACGCTTGCATAGCTGTGCCAGAACGCAAATAGTTGGAAGCTGGATTGCAGTCAACCATCTCTTAGGTAGACACTATGCAGTTGTTCTGTATTGCCTCTGATTAGTCCGGCCAGTTTTCCAAAGATATGGAGAAATATATTTTCATAAACTTCACCGCGGGATTTAAAACCTAGTTTCAGTGCTTCTAAATCCCAGATAAAAATCTATGCAATCATCCTGTCATTATCACCAGTTTTCATCTTCTTGCATTCCCTGCCTCTCCCCCCCCCAATTAATCTGCCTGGCAGCCCCGAAGGGAGGGGCAGAACATGCTCCATCTGCTAACTTTGGTCACAGCAGGCAGATAGAAGAGACAGAAACAGGAAAGAAGAAAAGTTGTAAGGAGAACAGATTCCAAGAATTAGTAATGGATCCCTGCAGGGATTTGAGTCCTGACAGGTGCTGATGAAACAAGTCTCTGTCAACAGTCTATTCCTGGGGTTTTTTTTTAAGTCACAATTCCAGCCACAATTAATAAGAATGTAAGCATAATGACTGCAAATGTTCTTGGAATATTTGCACATTGAAATAAGAGGGGGGTTGTCTTTTAACCTTTCCCAAGTATTATATTCCACTAAAATTGCTCCGGGTAATTTTTTTTCCTCTGGGGAGAAAGATACATGAGTACAACATTCATAGCTGAGTCCTGTACATGGCTTTTAGCAAGTTCGCCGATCATTCCTTTCTTAAGTGTTCCTTTGCTCAATGCAGTCATTTCAGTATAATTCATTTTATAAGTCTTGCAATACAATTTCCTTTTTCTGCATTTTTTATATTTCAACATTTTCAGAATTAAAATTGCTTTCCCATTGTCTTCAATAGCCTTTTAAAATTAGCTAGAAAAATAGGTTACTCTGTAGAGACATACCATAGATGGTCTCCAAAACTTTGTGCTCAGAGTTCTTTCAACAATAATCAAAGTGTGATCTCACAGCATGCTTACCCATGATTACATTAATCATGTATACTCTGTTACAGCAAATTCTTAATTTGCATCATACACTGAACCATAAAGAACTTGCAAAGGTTGTTGCAGACAAATTTTCAGTTCGATGGGCCATGTAAATATAATCAAGAGATCTGTAACTATTTATTCATGCTTAGATATATACATACTACACTATTTTCTTTTGGGAAAAGAAATGTTATGCAAAGTACAGAAAAAGAGTGGAAAAAGTAAGCAAAGAAAATCAAAGATTGTGATAAGAAAAAATATGCTAAATATTATTCCTGAGTATCACCATTCCCTATACTTCATACATTTCTATCTTTGCAAACCGCATTCATTTTATCACATTCATCCATTGTCTTTTGCTTGCATAAATTACATCTTTTTCTTTTGTGGGATTCCATCAGTTCCATCCAACCACAATTTTCTCAAACTTCCTTTTTCATTTTCTCTTGATCCATTCACTTTTACTTCACATATTTGTTTTGCAATTTAATCCTCATTCATTATCTTCACATGACCTTACTTCTTCAGTGTTTCTCTCATATTGGGCATTCATTCTGAATTGCATTCGTTTAAAATATATATATGTATTCTAGAAAATACTTATTTATCTTTTAAACACCACGCCCAAAATAATAGGTAAATTTCAATAAACATTCCTGTATTGCCCAACTAAAAGTGAATGTAAGGAACATAAAAATATATGTGGTCTGGGTATATAATTCAAAACACACTCTGGATATATTTTCAAAAACAGTCTGAACCTTTGAAAAATCCTACTGAATCCAGTATATTTTTCTTTTACAGTGAATAAAAATAGAAAGAAATTCAATTTTGGTGTAAAAGCCTACCAAATGACTTTCAGGCACTGTGAAAGATAGGGTTAACGCCATCCTTCCTTCTTTTTTATACAATATGATACTACGTTCTGCTTTTATTATTTTATTTACCACCTGGTGGAAAGGGAGAAAAGGCCTCAACATTTTTCCCTAAAAAGCACGTGGATGGTTTCCTATTCGGTTTGTGACAGCAGTCCTCAACTTTTTAGGATTGTTTTAGCATGTGCTGAAAGCTTGCAGCTCCAGATTTGCCTGCTGAGCTTGTTCTACTGAGGCCTTGATATTGCCTTAGTAGAAATTTCTCTTTAGATTCTGCACACTGGGAAAGGGTGCAGTTTACCTAGCCTGCTTTTTGTTATTTCACAATTCTTTTAAAAGGCGAATGATAGAATCTAAGAAAGTCACAGTTATTGCCTCAGCATAGAGCATTGCCCTTGCTTTGAGTGTTCAGACCTGAAGGAGAACATGATTTGGCCTCACATATCAGGCAAGCAATCTAGAGCCTCTTAGTCACCGACTTCTTCCAGGAGAAGAATCATAACAAAAGAGAGATCAATTGTTGGCCAAAGTGTTCTTACAATGTAGCTTTTTTATTCCCTACGCATTCATTTCCCCATTTATACCATTTTTATTAGACTGTAAAATGGGCATTGAGATCATTTTTTCCTATTAAGAGGTAAGAGTGTTGCAGTTCTCATCCAGTTGTCTGAATATACATATACATATAAAGAGAGGGGGTAGGGGAGACAGAGACAGACAGAGACACACAGAGAGACACACAGAGAGAGAAAGATTACATTTTAGAGTATCCAGTTTATTGCTGTTCCAAAACATACTGCTTGAACATATTTTGCAGGAACCATTGTGACTTTTCATTTAGTACAACATTTCTACAAGAAAAGTTTGCAATTCAGAGTGACCTGCGCAGTGTTCTATCACTAGTCAACCCTAACATTGTATTGTACCACAGCAGGGCCTGTTTTTTTGCCCCCACTTCTTTACCAGCACCAACAATTAGGGAAAATGCCAGATGCACTAAGCACACCTACTATAGATTATGATCAATTTTGCCTGGGTAAATGCAACCCTCATTGAGGAAAAGAAATGGAATATCAATTGGAATCAGAAAACCTCTGAATGCTAACTTGCTGGAATAAAGTCCTGTTTGTCCCTGTCCAGTCCCTATTAGCTTCCATGTACCAGGAAAGAATATTAACTGTGTCTGTTGTGCCTGGACTGATAATGATACCGGATTCCCTGCTTCTGGGTTCATGTAGTTATTAAATAAAAGGAGAAAAAGCACTGAGCTTGTGGCACACCTACAGTGGATGACCCTAAGGTTCAACTACTCCCCAAACTACCACTGGCTGGAACAGCCTCCTTAGGCAGCCACCTACCATAAAATAGTACCTCCCAGTCCCTGTGATCAATACTATTGAAACCAGCTGAGAGATCAAGCAGGACTAGGATGATTTCCCCATATAGTGATCAGTGTTCCTCACCTACTTAAACGTCAGAAATACAAAACCATCTGCAATCTCATTCATAAGTGCTGAAGGTGGAGCAAAGTATTATGAACTAAAATACCCAGAAGTTAGACAATGTAGTCCAGGGAATACAGCTTCCAGATTTCTTTTCTTTTTTTTTTTGGGTGGTGGTCTCTGATGAGTGGCATGAAATTAGCTCCTTCTTGCATTACAACGAGGAGCATTTAAAGTGGAAAAATGAATGCAGTACCTTTTACAGGCAGTTCTTAGCAATCACCTCAGGCAACAACTATTGGCAGTTACAATGGTGTTGAAAAAGTAACTTTGCAACCAATGCCAGAATTTCAGTCTTTCGCAGGTCTTTAAAGCAAGAAAGATATTAAGCACACTCATGGTCACAAGGTTTTTTGACTTTAAGCTTTACTTAATAACTACGTTGCAGGTCCCAATTGTAGTTGCTAAATAATGCCAACTTGTATATATATGTATTTGATGTACTTTTTTAATTTTGTCAAGCATGTATAAGATAACAGATATAAGTATATGATTATGAATACAGGAAATGGCTACAAATAAATGGGGGACAGTAAGACAGGGACGGTAGGCACGTTGGGGCGCTTATACACACCCCTTACAGACCTCTTAGGAATGGGGTGAGGTCACCAATAGACAGTCTAAGGTTAAAGTTTTGGGGGTTTGGGGATGAAATCACAGAGTCAGGTAGTGCATTCCAGGCATTGACCACTCTGTTGATGAAGTCGTATTTTCTGCAATCGAGTTTGGAGTGGTTTACTTTATGTTTGTATCTATTATGTGCTTGTGTAATGTAGTGGTTGAAGCTGAAGTAGTCAGTGACATTATAGCAGATAATTTTATGAATTACTCTTAGGTCATACCGAAGGCGGCGTAGTTCTAAGTTGTCTAAGCCCAAAATTTCAAGTCTATGTAAGCCTAGAGAAACTATAACTTCATGTTTGGATCGCCACACAGGATATTTTCTATGGATAGGGCTACTTATAAATAGGACTATTAGACTTGGACTGCAAAAAGTAGAATTGACTGCTACATAGCAGTAAAGACTTAGTTTTCTGTCCTCTTTGATGCTTTCTAAAGGTTGTCTAGATATTTGCAATTTTTTATAAAGATTTTTGTAAATAATGTATCCATTTATCAGATGTAAATGAGAAAGATTAACAATCATCCAAGAAATAGTTGAACAGATGACATATGTAAACTGTTGAGTTGTTTTGGTTCTCAGCTTTAGAAACAGTTCTTTATTGGCAGAAATATAAAACTGAAAGATATAATTCTGAGTGATTAAAGTTAAACTCATTTTTAAAAGTTAAATTGTACCAACTTTATAACCATAATTACTTGATTTAACATTTTTTTGTTTGATTTCTTATTTTTTCAGTGTGTGTATTTATATTTGTTATGCAATTGCATTAAATAATAAATAAAAAGCTAAATATTCTTTTACTTGCAATTCTGTAAGACTAAATTCTGTGAGGTTGTCAAAAAAGCCAAACCAAACCAAACCAATCCAATCCAAATCCAGGGAGAAAATGGATAACCATAGGGTTATGGTTACCCCATAACCTAGATACAATTTCCTTCCTCTCTCAGTTTTGTTTGGTTTTAAATTAGTCTTTTCACTTTTTTATCATTATATATCATACTATAACAATATTTGCTCCACTATATGACATAATGAAATTGCAGACTTAATTGAAGTCTGAACTAGCAAGGAGCCCAGTCCTTGGTCACATGCAAAAATGCATGCCTTCCCATTCTGGTATGACTGATTCAAGTGATTCCGTCGCACAGTTAATCACCACTTGCATTTTCCAAAACTACTTTTTTAATAGACTATAGAATAATTAATTTCTTAACTGCCATTGTATGAATCTACTAAATAAATACATTATTCCACGTTGTTAAATATACTGTACTATATAGTTTCAATATAACATATTATGCAGTAATATATATATGAATATATGAATATATGAATTGTGGAGAGATGGAATATGAACTATTAGATCAATAGAAAATAAAAATTAATATACTGCAACACTGACACATTACATATATAAAATTGTTATGATGTTGTGTTACACGTACACAAAGCAGTATTGATAGACAATGGAACACATTTTGGTATTATAAGCTCATTAGCAGTTGACATGGGTCTGGAGACAGTTTTCTTGATTATTCTTTTAAGTGATAGAACTGAACATCATACCAAACTGTAATTTAGGAGTTTTACACTGTAATTTCTGTTTAATGTGCCACTAATTAAATAAGCTATTTCTTCTTAACACATTAGTAGGAAGGGCAAAAAGGAATTCCATAGGGAAATTAAAGAAGGAGTTTGCTTTGAAATTCTTGCATATAAGGACTTTAAAGAACTATTGCTGCAAACAGCTAGCTTTTTTTTTCTCAGCTTCCAAAAAAATCATAATGTTCAGAAGGTCAGGTGAAAAATAATATTCAGAAGATCGGGTGTAAAAATACATCTCTGAATGTATCTATTAAAAAATTACTTAAATTTATGTGTGCCAATCCACCCGTTTTAGGACACTAATCAGTAATCTTGCTACTCCCATTAACTAGAAAGTCACTCAATGACTTGGAGCTTATTATTCCAGATTTCTGATTCCAATTATTCCAGAATGTCCAAGGGGTGAGAATATTGGGCTTCTCTTGTTTCTAGTGTGATATCAATACAAACAAAAGTTCCTTTTAATTTGAAAAAAGAAAGGGTATTACTTAGGCATCATTCCACTCAACTCTTCTCCATTTTCACATTTGATTCAAATGTGAATCAGTTGTAGCTAATTACACCCTCATCAAAAGCAAGGTTAACTTCCTTGATCAGCAGTCAATAGAAATTGTACAAAGGGGGAAAAAGAAAATAGAGTAGAAAATATTTGTTTTTGGGGTTTTCTTAACAAAGAATTTCCATTCTCATTCAGTATTTTGCATTCAAATCTATCTAAATGTTCAGGCCCTGTGTGGCCCTAATACACTCTGCTGCTGCTTTGTGGGTGTATATATGTATAGTACACTAGTAAAATAAGTGCTGACAGATATTGTAGCTTTTTATGTTCTTCTGGCTCCAGACTACATAGTGTTCAGATGGTTACTTCACAGCATCAGGTGAAATTAGATGGATGGAATAGGTTGATCTTCATCTCTTTTTAAGAAGAGGTTTTATTAAATAAAAGGAACATAATATAATTAATAAGTAGATTTTCCTGTTGCTTATGTGTCACACTAAAGGTTTTATTAATGCAAGAATGTTTGTCTCAAAATCAACAAATCTATTCCATGTTGTTAGCACATAGAGGCTACAGACACAGACCAGTGGTGAGATTCATTTTTTTTACTTCTGTGGGCGTGGTTTGGTGGGCTTGGCTTGGTGGACAAAGATACTGTAAAATCTGCATTCCCACCTCACTCCAGGGGAAGGTTACTGCAAAATCCCCATTTCTTCCCAATTAGCTGGGACTTGGAAAGCAGAGAATAGATGGGGGCGGGGTCAGTCAGAGGTAGTATTTACCGGTTCTCCCAACTACTCAAAATTTCCACTACCGGTTCTCTAGAACTGGTCAGAACTTGCTGAATACCACCTCTGAAATGTGCACAATGGGAAATAAGGTTATATATATATATATATATATCTATATAAAAATTTCTTGTGAGGGGCAATAGAAATACTGGCGAGTGTAAATTAAATGCAATGAGTTCCCCAGAAGAAAGCCCACTGAAAACATGAATTTAATTGAATAAATTCCATCAAAATCTACATGTTAGAATACCCTCTTTATCCAGATAAATAATTGACAACAGAAAATCCAAGGGAACAACGTGATCCTTATTCAATTTGATTCTACATAATTTAACAAGTTTTAGCTTTCTCCAATTTAGTAGTGCTAAAAGATACAAGGCTGGAAAATTGTTTCATCTCTGACAGATGAAGGAAGGACTCTTTGAAAATAACCCCATGTTATTTAAGAACAGAGAGTGAGCATTTGTGTTTGTTTACATTTTTGCAGACCAAACATTTTAGTGATTTTTGGGTTGCAAAGCTGATGGAGGTCTCCTTATCTTAGTTAATTAGGTGACCAAGGAATGTACTGCTTTTCTTTGTATAATATTCACACTAGCAATTTCCCCTTCCCACATTTCAATCCCAAGGGAAAAGATGAAAGGGTGTGTGTGTGTTATTTTCTCCCCAGTCAGGAATGGGATAAAGTTGGGAGGCTATAGAATGACAGAAAGATGGCTAAGAGAAAACAAGAGAACAGCATCCTATGATGCCCTACAATAGTACAGTAAGAACCAGTTCAACTAGACATCTGAAATAATGTAAAAATATACCAACACTGTGGGTAAAATAAAATTCTTTTTTCCAAAGGAAGAATTTTTTGGGAAAATCAGTCCAATAGATTTAGAATAGAAAAAGAACATGGGAACATTCTTGCTATTTCCTTGAGAATGGAGAGTCTTGAAATGAAAGAAAAGAACCAGAATGAGTACCAAGGATATTCATAAGACAATTGAATCAAAAAGTAAAAATAATGTTTTTAGAAGAGGTCAATCATAGAGTTCATTCACAAGCACCTGAGTTATTCTTAATAAGTTTAATGTTGCAAGATAAACTGATTTGCCTAATAGAAGCTTGGCACTGATGTTTTCCATCAACTCCCCTAATTTAAAAAAAATGGAGATGCCACCCACAGTGTCATTTTTGCCTCCAATCATTGTGATGTAAGAAGTCTAGCAATGTGGTGGGTAATTGCCCAAGGCAACAATACATACATTAATTAAGAGACCATGTGAGTCCATCTTATCAGCTCCACTCAAGCAATTCAAAAGCATGCCTTTTCTTCTTAGTAAAGTGGTTCCTTAGACTGTTCAGTCTACATTTCAAGGATAGACCTAAAAATGTGGAAAGAACAATTGTAAGTGTATGTGATTATTGTGCTAATTAGTTTATTATGCTATGCCACAGCTCCAAAGGGCTTCAGCCATAGGGCAGTAGACACCTTTGAGGGAAAACAGAGGTAACAATAAAATCAATTATCTATCCAAATAGTGCAAGAAAGCAAGGAAAAATTAAGAGGGCTACATTCATTCTTACTGCCTGCAGACTATTTCAATTATAATGGTTGCTTCACCAATAATTGATGCTCCACAATGTAAGGAAGAATTAGTCAAATCAGAAAGAGGACAGCAATGCATTTTTTGCAGGGACCAATAAGCTGCAGGAGAAAGAAGGTTTTTCTCTCTCTCCACAAAATAGAAAGGGCAAAAAGGTTTTTTCTTCTTCATGAAATTAATGGGCAAAGCAAAGACTCTTTGTAGGAAAAAAATTAAGTGAATAGAATAGAATGGAATGGAATGGATGAGACAAAGTAGAAATAAGGAAGATGGATTTCAGGCATATATAACAATAAATAAATAATACAGATTGGGGCAGCTATTGAAAAAGAAGCAAAGAGGATTCTGAAGAAAGATATGGGATTGCAGACAAAATGAATGAATTAGCTGCATCTGTCTTTAGTACAAGAAATATTGGATAGATAATCAGAGCCTGCATTGACTTTTTCAGGGAAGAAATCTAACAAGGGAAGCAGGTTGAAGTAGCAAGAAAAGTTATTCTAGGGCATCTCAAGAGACAGAACTGTAACAAATCACTGGTTTCAGATGACATTCAACCAAGAGTTCTTTAAAAACTCAGATGTGAGATTGTTAATCCCCAAACACAAATATATAAATTTTCACTTGTGTGTGGCTCAATGCTGGAGGATGGAGGATAACTTATGTAAGCACATGTTTTAAAAGGGATCCAGAAGAGATCTGGGGGAAATTATAGGTAATCAGTTTAACATGTTTCAAACCAATGGGAGGAAATCATCTATAGACTACTAAAGATATTATTTCCATTACCTTTAAATGGGGAAAACTGTGCATCACAGGGCAACTTTTTCCCCCAACCAATTAAACTTCAAATGGGCTAATTGACAAAGTATGTCCAAAATCTGCAACCAAATCACATCCATGGAATTGAAGATGAGCAAATTTTATAAAACAATGTAAGATATAAACAGTTTATGACATAATACAAAGTCCCATAAAACATGTCCTGGGCTGATGTTTGACTTTACTTTGCAGTTCAACATGGGTTTTTTTCAAGGCAGATACATCTCTAAATGTAGCTCAACTTTTTTCCAGTGAAGGCAGTACATTAGGTCTGTCATTGTTGAGGACACTGAGGAATTTGTTATGGAAATGTTTGGTAAGGAAAGGATGACCCAATGGGCCCTAGGTTGTCTAGTAATCAAATACAAATACAGTAGCTAGGTACCAGTGGCATGATGTTAAATGATAACACATGATGCAGCCATTAGATTCTTGTATCACAATGTCTGAAGCAAATTCATAAATCATTGCACTTGAATGATGATACATGTGACCTTCGTTCCCCATGTTCTGCAGAAGAGACATCTGTGCAAAGCAGCATCAGAGGAGGGAAGAGTGTAAAAAAATCTAATTGGCAGTTGCAACAGCATAATCAAAACCCTAGCATTTTCCATATTGGCCATCATTCCATGCATGCATTAAGGGGGCAGGGCTTCTGTTGTGCTCCCAATTTTATATGCCTCAATTAGGTATGTCTCTTCATTTCATAGATGCTCAGTTATGTAGGAATGGTTGGTGAAGTTCAGAGATTTTAAATTGACTTATTTGATTAAGGGAAAGGAATTACCTACAACTATTGATGATTAGAAGCCTCTTCTGAACTTTTTGTGTAAAATTGAAAGAAAACGAACTTGGGAATTATGGTTTTGATTAGATGGTAAAGAAGAATAACATGATGTAACTTTAGAGAGAGAGAGAGGTAACAATTGTATTTAGAAGTGCTCTGAAGAAAACCAGTCCTTTTTGTTTTCTTCAACTTTTTTATTTTCTTCCACTTCTTTCTTTTCTTTATTTCTTCCTGACTTTATATTAGTTTGTATTAATATTTATCATCTTTGTTCTCAAGTTTTAAGTAAAAAATATAGAAGAAAAAAAGTTGTACAGAAACTTTGGAATACAATAACACACAGTTGTTATTTGAAGTTTCCTCAAGATTCATCAGTAAACACCGGCTACTGGTCGTTTTTTTATTCTCCCTCAGCAAGCACAAACTTGGTAGAATGCAATCCATGAGTGTGAGGAGGACTGTTGACATTTGGCTGTTCCACTTCAGTTTAAACTATTTAGGATTTCCACCTTTCAGATTTCTTTTGGTAATAATTGCTTTATCAGTGAAAGGGGCAGCATATAAATGAATAAAATAAAAATAGATTTCTATATGAGCTTGCATTTTTCACTTATCAGAACATACCAAAGAAGGAAAATGTTAATATTGTTTCCATTTGTAAAAAGGTGAGGGAGAATATTTAGCAGAGTAGCAATGGCACAATGCTAATTTAAGATTGCATTCCCCAATCTGTAAACTCCATATGTGTTGAACTTAAATGCTAATATGACTAACATTCCACATTTCTGGAAGGCACCAGCTGGGAAAGTTTGATATAAGATTAAAAGGTCAATAGATTAGTTGGTATTATTTTACCTCCAGATTTTTTATCTATACTATTATATGCCATTGTGCTGCTGCTATGAATTTGTATCTTAAAACAAGAATAATATTGTGATACACATTGCAGTTCAATTAACTTATCACTGAAGCAGCGTATGGTGCTATTTCCCAGATGCAGCCAAGCCACTAGTAGAAAGGTACATGTTACTATTTTCCTAGTTTTATTGTTAACAGCCTCTTTTGAGTTTCCTGCACAGATTGAACAGTTCTAATTTAGAATCTCTAGAGACATTCAATTAATTAGCTACCACTGTGAAATGCTGCAGCATACTCAAGTATGGCGAAGACAGTTTTTCACTTTCTTTATCCTACTAAATGTGTTACCTGAAAGTTTCAATTAACCAAAGAATGATGGGTAGCAGATGTCAATATTTGAAAAGCTGATCTGGTGATGACCATGGCATATGGAATGTTCTGACTGGGAATGTAAGAGGAATAAATTGCAGAAATTGCAGGAACTGGGTATGCCTAGTTTAATGAAAAGAAGGACTAGTGGAGAGATGATAGAAGTGTTCCAATATCTCAGGGGCTGACAGAAAGAAGAGGGAGTCAAGCTATTCTCCAACGCACCTGACGGTAGGACAAGAAGCAATGGATGGAAACTAATCAAGGAAAGAAGCAACTTAGAACTAAGGAGAAATTTCCTGACAGAACAATTAACCAGTGGAACAACTTGCCTCCAGAAGTTGCAAATGCGCCAACACTAGAAGTTTTAAAGAAGATGTTAGATAACCATTTGTCTGAAGTGGTGTAGGGTTTCCTGCCTAAGCAGGGAATTGGACTAGAAGACCTCCAAGGTCCCTTCCAACTCTGTTATTCTATTCTGTTCTATTCTATTCTATTCTAATCACTTGGTATGTCATTTAATCTGTTTCTAAAAAATGTTTCACCATGATCTTTTTAGTGGTATGGTTTATTAACAAATTAACAAAAGCAATTTCTTCCTCCTCTCTCTTTTTCTGAAATAATTTAAAGTACAGCCGTGGAGCCTTGCTTGCAATTCCCTCCTGCTAATAAGTTTCTTCCACCCAAAATTCCAAGCTGGGTAGAGACACCTTTGCTGCAGATGTCTTGGAAATGGGGAATAGCCTCTTAAAGCCATGTATGCTTATCAGGGTTGTCTGCTGTAGTCTTTGGGTGATGCTGAATGGAGAGGTGAATTGAGTTTCTTAGATTCCAAGCTCTGAGAAAGGGCTGAGGGAAGGTAGTTATTGTAATTTGGAGGAAAATGGGATTCTTATTAGAAGTCATAGTAATACTTTCACCTCTTCCCAGCCTTAAACTCTTGCACATGGAAAATATTTAAAATAAAAATATTTCCAGTTGATTTGGAGGTATATGGGAAGTTTGAAGTGCAATAGATCAAATTCTGACAGCCTGGATTGCTGAGAGACTGGTCAGCCTTAGAGGCTGGGAGGGGAATAAAACAAGTTTCCTAAAATGTTGTAATTTAACTAAGCCCTACATATGTAATTGTTTTAATCTTTCCTCCCAGAACTTACGTAGTTGTTCCCAGGCGTTTTAATCATTTTGGTTTCTCTCTGAACTCTCTCCAGATTATCAATATGTTTCATTGTTGAGGTATCCATAATGGGTCACAGTATATTAGATGTGGTTTTTAATTCTGCATGTAATATGATCTATCCTTAATCTTTTTTTTTTTAATAGATGTTTTAAAAATATGTGGCTACAGTATGTTTAATGAACTACATGTTTAATGAACCATGTTCCCTGCCTGCCAGTTCACATTTCTGTTAAAACACAGAAATGACCTTTCTTTTTTATAATTAAAAAAAAGAGGACCTGAATTGAAGGTGTCCTCTTCTGAGGTTGATATTAATCCACAAACACAACGCTACCTCACCTAGCTATCTAGTCTATCTTGGAGAGGGGCCTTCCCTGCCCTGGTACCTCTGAATGACTTTTATTACAACTTTTATTTATTAACATACCTTGGATTCATTTTATTTTTTTTAAATGAAAAACATGGGCCTTATATTTAGCTATGGGGTCTCCAACAACACTTCACTGTGCCACATAAATTTTGAAATGGAGCAGAGTTTCAAAAGTACCTTATGATCTGGCATGGGTTCAAAAAAGAAAAGAAAAAGGGAAGTAAAAACAAATTCTTCTGGATGAATGGAATCCCTGGAGGTTTTTTTTTTAAAGAGCAAACCTATATCTTAAAAGAATGTGAGGTTTTTAAAAATTCTATGACTGCTGGAAGTGGTGAGCTTGGCACCAGGATGCAGATTTTGGAAGCAAGAGCCCTTTTTAGCTTATAGTGCATTTCTAGTCTTCGCTGTGTATTTTTCAGCATTAAATAACTTTTTCAGCAGAAGTGATAATTTAATGTGAATGTGAAACTTGCTTCATCGTTTAATATGGAAAGTAAAGTTAAAGCGACCACCCAGGAAGTAGCTTGACTCTTGAGAGATGGAACTGTCAGACCTTTACTGATGATTGATGATTTCAGCTGATTCCTCAAATAGCCTAATACCATTTTACAGCCCAGGTTCTTTTTCGAAGCTTACTGAATAATCCAGTTCTGTTTAGACAATCATATTTTAGACTTTCCATTTGCATCCACAAGAATTCTTTTCCCTCAAAGGAATCAGTGGATGGGTAGTGCTTAAAAGACATCCAGGCAACCAGAGAATGAGACGGTTAGGAAAAATAAATTGAATAACTAGAAGTTGATAGGATGATGCCACAATAAGCAATTTGTTACTACATATTTTGCAACGGGGGCTTGGAATTTTGTTCCCAACCTCATCTACTTTTCACTCCATTCTGTCACTAAAGAAAAATGCAGAGTGCTAGTACATATTTTCATTTTCTCTTATAAGCAATGTGTCCATTGTTACTTTATACCGCAATGTTATTGTCTTTCACAATACACAGAACAACAAAAGAAAAATTGCCTCTAGAATTAGGCGACCTTATTGTAAAGAAAAGAAACTGAATAGGGAAAAAACATAGATTTGCTCTTCCATCACCTTTCTTTCAGATCAAAATGAAAGCAATGACTACAAAATATTTGGGTTAATTGCTGTATTAATTTTGTTTATTTTGCTGGAAAAGCATAGATTGAAGCTGTTTGTAAGAGTAGCATAAAAAAATACTATAGCAATAGCACTTCATAGTGCTTTTACAGCCCTTTCTAAGCAGTTTACAGAGTCAACATATTGCCCCCAACAATCTGGGTCCTCATTTTACCCACCTCGGAAATACGGAAGGCTTGAGCCCCATCAGGATCGAACTCCTGGCAGTGGGCAGAGTTACAGAGTGGGCATTCTAACCACCAGGGCTCTGTA
Organism: Pseudoxenodon macrops; assembly: GCA_032467955.1. NCBI lineage: Eukaryota > Metazoa > Chordata > Lepidosauria > Squamata > Pseudoxenodontidae > Pseudoxenodon > Pseudoxenodon macrops. The sequence goes on from JANHFT010002570.1 coordinate 231,631, forward strand.
CAACCTTTTAGTATAAAATGGTATTATAAAATATATAAAATGGCCATGTGACCTTAGTTGTGCTGCTCCCCAAACTTGTTGAATTCATCTGAGCTTTATGGGAAGAAGCGCACACCTGCATGAACTGTATGTGAGCTGTCAGTGATAATTTACCTATATATCTAAACCTATGGTTATGGTTTCCTTACAGAACAAGGGTCTGAAAAGAATTTTCTCAGGAATTCAGCCAACCGGGATTCCTCACCTGGGGAATTATTTTGGTGTCATCACAAGCTGGGTGAAGCTACAAGAAGAATGTAGTTCTGTATTATACAGCATTGTGGACCTCCACTCCCTCACCATACCAAGAGAGCCGGCTGTTTTACGTGAAAGCATCCTAGACATCACTGCTGTTCTACTGGCCTGCGGCATAAACCCACAAAGATGCTTCCTTTTCCAGCAGTCACAGGTCAGCCTCTTCCTCTGGAGGTTTCTGCATGGTTCTTCTAGATCATACTACCGTATTTTTCTGAGTATAAGACGCACCTTTTCTCCCCCTAATTGGGGCTGATAATTTGGGTGCGTCCTATACTCCGAATGTAGCTTTTTCAAAGCTTTTTTTCAGACCTAAT
>JANHFT010002570.1:314915-330680 GCA_032467955.1 Pseudoxenodon macrops
TCATGCCTAAGGTGGAACTAGAACTCACCGTCTCCTGATTCCTAGACCTGCATCGACCTGTTTCATAATTATTTCATTATTACTTAATGGAATTACTCTATTATTGCTAAATGATAACTGTCCAAGTAAATAATAGGGCACCAGACAGAAACTAAATCAGAGTGTAAACTTAGTTTGAGAACTACTTTATAAATGAATAATTAAATACAGCAACAATAATTCAATTTGTATCCATCTGACAATATTCTCCAAACCCATAAATAAGGTTGTTAGAAATGATGAGCAGGAATTAATTTATTATTATTATTATTATTGTACACTTATTTGAAAGAAAAGGTATAATTACTTGCTCAAATATTTATTGTCTTGTAATTCAGTTCCATAGACTATGATAATCACTTATTACCTGTGATGTTTTGTAAAAATATAATGGGAATATTTCTCTGACAACAAAGCTGAATAAAATGTGTGCCCTGTAAAGATAAGAAAAAATTGATAGTTGACCTATTGAAAAATAATTGTTAAATTATATGACATTCTGCTGCTAAAACCATTGTATGATCCTAAAGTAGTACTTCTAAAACCATAAAGCTTTTTTTTTTAATAGGAAAAAGAATTTGCATTTTTGTATTGTTCTAATTTTAGTATATGTGTTGCCCAAGCGAGCACAGAAATTGCATTTTTGAAATGTGCCAAGATCTTGAATTTGAATCTGTTGTTCATTTTCTCAAGTGAAATAATTCTGTAAATGGCTTTATCTCTCAAACTATGACATCATATTTAAAACAAAACTTTTTCTATGTAACATTGACTTACTTTCTTATAAAGCTGATCCATGAAGCAATTACTCATTCCCTAATAACTGCTAAAATAGATTGTAGCAGGTTTTAACACATGATGATGTGATAAAATAGCAGGTGATAGTAACTGAGATAACAGTTTGCTACTGTACTTAATCCTAGAAATAGTAACATTGCTATAAAAATTACCAAAAAGTACTTCAGCAGGTATCTTGAGAAAATCTTAATAACAATCTATAACCTTAGAAGTTCAAAGCATACAATTTATATCATCTACATTACAGTTCTCAAAATTAAGCCCCACAATGAATCCCACATATTGTAAATTGGATTGGATAGAAAGACAATATGACAAACGGAGATATCTTAATTATTCAATCATTAGGCTATGTCCTATCTCTTAAAAAATGAAAACATATTCATCTTTTTGAACTTCACTATATATTAACAGCAGATATAAACCTAAACAAATGCTCATCATCAGAATTCCATAGGAAACTGCAACCCTATCAAAGACTAAAAATGAAATATCACCCAACTAGAAAGGCCAGTAAATATAACACTTGAATTTGAACAGGACAGAGTCTACTGAGTTCAATCCAGACCTGCACAGCCTCCAGACACATGGCTAAGGCTTCAATGGCATCACTTGGTTGGTCTAGGGCAGGGGTGATGCGGTCCTTGATTTCATTGAGGACCGCATCAGGGTCGTGTTTGACCTCGGGGGTTGGGGTGGGCATGGCCAGCTCGACATTACTCCTGTCAGGGGGGCCTGTCAGGGGGGCCTGTGGTGGCCCGAATGCTCTGCCAGAGAAAATAGATTCCTGAGCTCAGTTTTCGACTGCCATGATCAACCATGGTGATAGACTGATGACAACGCCCTCCAAAGCAGTTTGTCTGCCCTGGCTCAAAAATTAGATCTTGAGAGAGAGCTCTAATAATGTTAGGCCTACAATGACTTGGGATGGGTCCATTTTTGCTACAAACTCCAGAGACATGATGTCACCAAGTGGCAAATTGAAATTCCTGAGAAAGAAACAGAGTCTCTAGAGCAAGTGATAGAATCCAGTAGCTCAGATAGGAAGGAGGGTACAGCAGTAGCAACTCTAACTTCAACCAGATTCATACCATTTATCTATGAAAGTCCTCATTGACTTGCAGGTGACAGTTACCATCCTACCCTCCCATCCCTTCCAGTCTCAGATGGTACTAATCATGAAATCCAGTGGGCACATTTGCAAGGGGGGAACCTAACCCCTGTAGACCAAACCAGATGTTGGTAACACAAACAAGATTCAATGCAGAACACCCTGGACTACCTGTAGTTCTTAGCTTAATGAATCACAAGCTAAATTACAACACAATAATAAACTGGCAGCAGCATAATCAATACACAAAATAGCAGCATTATAATATTCACAACTTTTAGATCAATTAAGTGTTAAAAGTGTGGAGAAATGCTTTGCACATCTTTTGCACATGTTTTCAGTACAGTTGATCTCAGAAGGTCCCACTCCTGGAGAAAAGCCTCCAGAGATGCTCTTATCTAATATAAATCAGCCACTATGGATTGTAGCCTCTGGTGTGCATTTTGATTCTCAGCTACAAAAATAGAGAGAAGCTTCAATTCCAGGTATTCACACTTGCCTTCTTTGCCGATTCTGAAAAAAGAACACCATTGTTTCCAATTATTCCAACTGGGTAACCAAATAACCGAGCAAATCCTGAAAGAAAAGGGGAAAAAATCATGAGAACATCATACTCTAATCAACTGTCTATGAAAAGCTTTAAACTTAAGGAGTTCCCAGACCTTAATGGAAAAAAAAAAGTAACACAAAAGTAAAACAAATTGTTTGGCAGCTACAATAATATTTATCATAGCAATAGCCATAGCAATTGCTTTTGCTGCAACAAACTAAAAATGTGACAATTTAACAACTAGCAAATGTATTAAAGGAGGATACTGATGTTAATTCAGAAGCCTGTTGATTTTACTCTCAACTGAGTTGTGCTCCCTTTGGAGAGGAGACCTGGAGCCTCAGGGGCCTTCTGAAATCACAGCATTTCCTAGAAAACCAGGTGACAGCTGTGGCCAGAAGGTTCCGCCCAGCTTCAGTTGTGTCATTATTTCGAACAGGATGCATGAGGTCAGTTACTCATGACTGGTCATCTTGCAAATGGATTACAGGAGCACTTTACAGTTACCCTTGATGAAATTGGTTGAAAATGAAGTGGCCTGTGTATTTGCCAGCCAATATCAGTACTCTTTGAGAGTTACACTGGCTACCAGTGTGTTTTCAAAAACAATTCAAGCCTTTGCTTGCTACTTATCAAGCTTAGGGCCTCAATCTCTGAGAGACTATCTTTCCATCCAAATTGGATAATTCTGGAGTCTGCTGAAGGTCGTAGCCCAAGATTCAAAGGAAGCAGTTATGACAGGGGATTCCCTCTTTGGAAAAGGTGGTTCTCAGAAAACTTGTAAAATTTAATTGTTCCAGAAAGCCTTTGAGCATTGATCAGTATGAAATTCCTGGCACCAAACCATTTATTGTTAAAATGTACTATGGCAAATTACATATCTAACTAATGTTTAAATAACATTAAATGTTAGTTAAATATGTAATCTGCCATAATTTTTTATTATTTAGAGATAAAACATTGCCTAGAATTCTTGACTCACTGGTGAAGAGCCTAATGCTGGGAAAGACTGAGGGCAAAAGAAGAAGGGGACGACAGAGAATGAGGTGGCTGGATGGAGTCACTGAACCAGTAGGCGTGAGCTTAAGTGGACTCCAGAAGATGGTAGAGGACAGGAAGGCCTAGAGGAACTTTGTCCATGGGGTTGCTATGGGTCAGACACGACTACACAACTAACAACAACATAAATAAATACAAATAAACAAATAAAATATATAAACTATCCCCTGTTGCTCTGTGGAGCATCTGAACTTCCACTTCTGATAGCAAACCAAAAGTATGAGGGAAATTAAATATTAGAAGAAGAAGAAAAGCCTTTGCTAACTCAGCCTAAAGTTCTACCCATTCACACTTCTGTTTCCACAGTGGCCAATCAGGTGTTTTCTGAGAAGCCAAAAAGTGAGAAATGAGCATATTGTCTTCCTCCTGCTTGTGTTCTCAGCAGTAAATATTGAGAAGTAAACTTTTATGCAAACAGAAGAAATGGTAATTCTAGGCAAAGTAGTAATTACAAAAGCAAACTGCAATCTTGACATATTAAGATTCTTGGTGTAGGTTCTTATTTCCCATATTGGTGGTATTTTTCTTAAAAAGTGACTCCTAGTATTACATATAATGTCTAATGATGGTGATTTCGTTTTAAAAAAACAGGATCCAAATTTATAAATGTGGTTAGGGATGTTATACAGGTAGTCCTCAACTTACAATTGTAATCTGGCCATCATCGTAAAATGGGCCAGTCATGTGACCAACTTTTTTTGGCAGCAGTTGTTAATTGGATCAACATAATCATTAAGAAAACTGATGGTTTGCTATGGATACGGTTTTGCCAAAAAGTGGAAATAAGTGCTGGGTTTTGGCAAAACTGTCATAAAATACAGTCACATTTCCATGAGACTCTGCAAACAACCATAAATGTAGTCATGTTACTAGGTGCCCGATGTTTGGTCATGTGACTGTGGGAAGGGATAACTGTTGGAACTTTAAATCCAGATCATAATTAGCCCCCAAAAAAGGTCTATTGTAAGATTACCTGTAGACAGGTTGTTTGATAGGGATATTTTTCACTATATTGACTACATATTACCTATAGTTGGGCATATTTTTACTGCATACTACTTATAATAAAATCCTCTTCTTCTTATAGTTTTTCATCTTTAAACTGACTAGCCAGTAGAAGGCAGTCTCAAACCGAATACTGTATAGTACTCATATAATGTACAGTAGCTCAAAAACCACAATTATTGTGAAGTATTTAATTTGAGACCCCAGGGGCCACATTTGGGCCCCCATAAATGTTGGTGCAGTCTTCAAAAAAAATTCAAACAACAAATTGCTATAGTTAGTGTGAAAATTATTAAGATTATTAAAATAATCATATTGTCTCTGATGAGTTGTAATTTAGTGCCACTGCATTGCAACTGAAATGAAATCAAATCTAGTTTTGCTCTGGCTACTTCCATTGCATGCCCCTGCTATACCAAATGATACTTATGTACCAAGTGCAATGTTTAATGCATAAAAATACCTGCACGCCTGGTTCAATAAGTAAACCATATTGGGTTGAGTTCCCATAATACTAAGCCATAAAAGTCCTTGCGGATTTTGCTCCTCTAATCATTGCTGACTGTAGGTGGTGGTGCCCATCTCTGTTTCAAGGTCATTAATTTCTGCTGTCATGAGGCCAGCATGAGCACTGTTAACTTCCCACCAAAGTGGTACCTATTTATCTATTTTCATTTGCATGGTTTCACACTGCTAAGATGGCAGGAGCTGGGCGAGGATGGGAGCTCACCCTGTCACATGGCACTTGGGTCTCGAACGTGGATTACCGCCTTTCCAGCCAACAAACATCTTAACCACAGAGCCACTAAACAATAAAGCATAATTTATAAACCACCCTGACTGACTTTGCCCAGCATGTTAACACCCATACTGTGACAACAACCCCTATTATAGCTTAGCTGAGTTGTGTGAACTCAACCAATAAGGTTGAGAAAGGGGCGAGTACTCCTTGCAGCCATGTTAAGCTTTAAAAGCAACCAAAGAATCATCTTTGCAATATGGCTATCAACACAAACAGATGGTTAGGGTAGAAGTTCTTTACATGAAAAACCCACTGGAACAAACCAGAGGTTGTTCACAGTGCCACAGGCTCTGTTGAGGTCTGTGCCAACTTAGCAATGGAAGGCAATCAAATCCAGGCAACTACAGGTGGAAACGCTTCCCTGACCACAGTTCATGGCATGCTCTCTGTAACAGGGAAAAATGCAGCTTATGAGACACCTGGTAGAGCTGTGTCACTTTCTGCTACCCTGAAAAAGTCCTTCAGGGAAGCTGCTGGGGCAATGTGGAATCAGATGCCCCAGGGTCTCCCTTGCTAGATCAATTCATTAAGTAATTATCATCACAAAACCTGATGGCAAGCTTTCGCCCTCCCTGTTCGAGCCCTCATCACTGTCCTTATGTACCATCTGATCATTCTTAACTATTTCAAGAAGTCCAGCTTTTTCAACGGCTCTGCTGTTTTCCAATGGAGAGAGAAAGAGGCACACTGTTTGCCTAAGGGACAGGATGGGTTGGGCTGCAAGCAGCTCAAAATATACAAGACCGGCTTTCTTGGGACGCTTGTTTTATTTGGCATCGAAGGAGAACGTTTTAGACCTACCTGCACATAATCCACGCTTCTCCCCAGTGCTTTGAAGGCTGTGTACATGACTTCCCTTTTTCCACCCCATTTTTGCATGATGCAGACACTCTTGTTGGACAGGACCAGCTGAGTGACGTGTTGCATGCTTTCTCTATGGGACTCTTCAGTCTCGTTGGGGCCTCTCTGATGAAAGTTATTCCTCCAGATGTAAGTCGCAGATTTATCCCTGCCCATGATTTCACTAAAAATGTCCATCATGTAAACATCATCTTCAGAATTCCCATCGATTACCATAATCAACTTAATTCCAGGGTAGGTGAGCCTCTTCACGGAAAGTAAACATTTCTTTAAGTAGTCTGGGTCTTCTTGATAGGCAGCAATGCAGAGGGCAACAGTTTTGTTCAGCTTGATTGGCGTCTCGAGAGATCGGCGCATTTTACGGTGCTCAAGAAAGGCAAATAAGCTTTGGATGATAAGGTGGGATGCCAGAATAGCACCATAGAGCCCAAAGGAGAAATAATAGTTGTCTGTTTGGATAAACTGGTAGCCCACAATATAAGCAGCTGAAATTCCAAGTAGAAGTGATACTCCAAATAAGGTCGTTCCAAGAATTCTCAGGATACATATAAACCTCTCACAATGCATCTGTAAAAACCAAAAAGAGAATTGTAAATTCGGCTCTATGGCTTAATAGAAGCACAAAGTGGATTACTTAGTAAAACAACTGAGGGATGTCTAAGATGGAAATAGTTGACCCAAAGAACAAGAATCTGAGATTCTCGTTAGAGTATTTATTAAAAAGAGGCTTAACGTTACAAAACAAGTATCCCAGTGAGGATTTTGCTTACAGATCACACACAAATACACACACACACACACACACAATTTAGAGTGTTAAAGCTGTTTTACACTTCCTCCCACTTTTTAATTACAAATAATTGGAAATTTGCCTCTTTTATGAGACATCATTTTGTCCCAAAGGTGCTTTTTCAAGAGAAAAACTGGAATTAACTGGACTTTCTTTGTTTTTCCTTGAAGATGTTTCACTTCTCATCCAAGAAGCTTCTTCAGTTCTTCTTCAGAACTGAAGAAGTTTCTTGGATGAGAAGTTTCTTGGATGATAACCATCACTCTTATCACTGTGAGAAGTTTCTCTCAGAAGAAATTTTAAAAAGTAACCAATTCTGGAGCATATTTGATTTGGGTCGTCAAAGGCTCTGGGCATGTATCATAAAGCATCTCACCACTCCATTATGAGAAAGACCCTTTAGAAAGTGGTCGGAAGCCGGTTGTATAGAGCCTGGGATAAAATAGATGGAGAGACCAGTGACCAGAAATTCAACATAAGTGGAAAATATAATTTTGTCTTGGAACAAGAAGAGAGAGGTGTAGGTGGCTATCAAAATAGACAGGTGTGTGTGTTGAGAATACTGTTATAATTCCTGTCCTTAGCGGAATTACTTTGTGCTAGGATATGAAGATGAATCCCAGGTCATGTGAGGTGCAATTTGTTGGACAATTGAAACCATTGGCCATGCTCAATAAAACCAAAATATGGGCTCTGCTCTCCTTATTTTCTTGTGGGAAAGTAATTAACATTGCAAAATGGGAAATCCAAAATAACAGTAATAAAAGACTTTTAAAAATCCCATTTCATCAAGGATTACTTTAATTGATTTATATGAATCTCTGCTTCTATAAACTGTATTATGGCCTATTCCGCTCCTTGGTTATTTCCTCACAGTGGTGACCTCTAAGTTAGGACAATCTGATGCCTTCCAGATGGTTTTGGACCATCAGTCTCATTAGCCAATAATCAGGGATGGTGGGAATTTCGACTGAAATATCTGGAAGCACTAACTAGGAAGGGGTCTTTCATGGATCCAGGAGTTCACGGAATTCCTTTGGATGCCAAAGGGAAAACATCTCCATAACATTTTCTACCAATGCACTTTCAATTCAGGGAAAGAGAACTTTGCTTCAAAGATGGAGAATTTCAAAAATGAATCCTCATGGGCACCATTTGGCATTCATGAACTTATTCATCAATGGGGTGGCCTGAAATTTTGTTCAGTCATCCTTCTAATGGTCTGAAGGTTCCTTGGCTTTCGATGCTTCAGTTAAATCTTAAGGGAAGGCAACGTACGGGAAATTCTTCCATTCAGCTTTTTCACATCAGAAAATGAGGACAACAAGGGAAATTTCAAAGCACTGGAACATCTTAAAACAGAAAACTAAGACCAGCACTACCCTCTTCTGCCATATTCCATAATAAAGTATGTTCAAAAACACTACCGGGAAGTTGAAAAGAAAAGAAAAATCTCAAAAGAATCATGAAAATACGGTAATAAAAGAGAACACTTTGCAAACAAAAATCATTTCAGAAACTGAGCACAACGTTAATCAATTTGTTTGAGTAAACAGATTGTTGTAAATGCAACCATTTTGATGAGGAATCTATCCTGGTTAAAAATACAAAGTTAGTTATTGGGACAGTACCATACAGGAAGTCCTTAACTTACAACCATTTGTTTACTGACCATTTAAAATTATAACAGTGCTGTATATACTTACTATATAATCCCATGATCCTCCCCTCTGGTCAATTGATAATGATTTGGACAGTTGGCAATCATCACACATTTATGATCACGTGATTGCCATTTATGAACATCCCAGCCAGCTTCCAACAAGCGGTTGATAGAGAAGCTGTCAGGGAAGGTCGCAAGTTGCAGGGACATGATGTCTCACTTAATGACCACAGTGAATCACATAATGACCACAGCAAAAAAAAAGGTGTTGCTGTGTAGTGCTTCACTTGATGACCAAACTGCTTAACGATAAGTCAAGGACTATCTAGAGTGCCTACTTTCACTTGATGGCGTCTCTTTTCCTTCCCTTTCCATGCTCGACAGTTGACAATATTTGTGAATACGACAACTCAGGCTTAAAGTACATAGAATAGAGTATCTTTCTTTAAACATACCGGTGGCCCAAACATGCATGAGGAAACATGGGAATTTAGGTCAAATAGGATTTCAAAAAGAAATACTCCAGATAATTCAATATTTCTCAAATACAGAAGTCCAGAAGGGGGGATGGGAAAGTATTTCTAAACTTCTAGGTCAATAGTGGGTTGCAAATCCCATTGCTACCGGTTTGCTCATGCGCAGAAGCATCCAGGACGGGTGGGTGGAACCTCCTACTGCCACCGCTATTGGTTCGCCAATCTGGGCCAAACCAGTAGCAACCCACCGCTGTTCCAAGGACTTCAGAGCATGTGGAAAAGCAAGCTTAGCACCAGTCTGCAACTCTTTAAAGCACCCATGTCTTCTTTAGGAACCTTATAATGGCCCTCTGTAACTGCCACATGGGTCCTGGGAAAATACTAAGTTGTTTTTAAAGAGTTGCAAGAGGTTGATTGCTTGCCATCAAGTTGGTGTTAGCTGATAACAATGCACATATACATCAGGGGTGGGTTGTAAATTGTTTTGCTGCCTGTTTGCTCAGGGTTGCGCCTTGCGCACACGCGCAAAGAGTGTGCAGGTGCTTCCACAGCAGTCAAAAAATAGCTTCTGCGCATGCGCAGAAGCAAAATTCAAAATGGTGGTGCTCACGGAGACACCAACGGAACAGGCTCCGTGACATCATCATCAAGTTACTACCGGTTCTACAGAACCGGATAGAATCGGTAGGAACCCACCTCTGTTATACATAGATTTTATCCAGGAATTGGGTCCCCAAACTCATCTTCAGATCTTGCACCAGTGAACCCATCACTGCTATACCGATGTCCATCGACTGCCAGCTGATCATCTCTTTTTCTCTTTGCTTTCCCAAAATTATAGACTTCTCCAGAAAGCTACTTTTTTTGTATAATGTGTCTAGAATATCATAATTTGAATGTGGTCATTTGTGCCCTGAGTGAGAACTTTGGATTTGATCCAAAATATTTTTTGGAATAGAATCCAAAACATTGCACTCATTCCTTGGCTATATAAAACTTAATATACAAAGCAACTTTCTTGGTTATGTTACTCCATGCTGCTTGTATTATTATTAGAATGGTCTTAAAACAGCAACACAAAAAAAAGAAACAAGATAGGGCAGTCTATATATAGCACGAACCCTGACAACACTTGAAACGGAATCCGACAGGCTCCAAAATCTGTAACGGTAACCTCTACGTGACACATGACCTAACCCAAATGCAAGACCTAACAAGCAGTGAGATGCTAAGGGACCCTTGCAATGAGTAATATAATGAAAGAAACAAGACCTGATAGCTGAATGTGATGCATAGTTACTCTAAAATAAACCCTGTTTTTCAGTTGGCGGTGTACTTACTGACAAGATTAACTTAACTTTAACTTTATAACTTTATCGTCGCTTTGAATGTAGACTAATCAGCATGCATGAAAGTGAAATTTCATTGTATACAGCTCTCAAAGGGTCTCCACCTCCAATATACACCACATAATATAACAGAATAATTAAATAAATACAGATAAACACAGAGTCTAATTCAGATATACACCTGTACATGGGGAGAAAAACGAATCTTGCGAGTTTACCAGACGGATGGCAGAGGGAACAAAACTGTTACAGAATCTGGTAATCCTGCTAGAAATACTTCAAAACCTCCTCCCAGAGGGGAGCAACAGAAACAGGCCATAAAATAGGTGTGCGGGGGTCTCTAACAATGCTTCGAACTCTAAGCACATCACACTTAGAACCAGTATCCTGAATAATGAGAAGCGAGCTTCCTATGATCTTCTCGGTTGTCCTTACCACTCTCTGTATGGACTTTCTATCTGAGGCACTGCTGCCACCAAACCAGACAAGTGATGCAGTTTGTTAAAACATTCTCAATCGTGTCTCTGTAAAAAGTGGCCAGGACAGAAGGAGAAAGATTGCATAAAGCTGAACATAAATTCAGCGGTCCTCACTTGTGAATTTACGTGCAGAATTTGCATGTCACCTTGAACAAATATTTCAAAGTTCTACTTGAAATCACATTGCTATTTTAGTGAGGAACAGCAAGAATCAGAAATATCCCTCATGTCTTAGATATAGTTTAACTTCTTTAATAAATCAGGATTAACAATCCCTGTTGAATTAACAGCAAGATATTTTTATCACCATTCTTTTTTTTCCTTTTAATATTTATCTTATCTTCTCTGAACACTAAAATGTAAAGATGGAATATGAAATGATTTATCCATAGAATTTGAGATGATTTATCCCCATATTCATCCAGACTCTTGAGGAAAAGTCCTTAGTTATGTTGCCTAGATTGGGTTAAAGATAATTTAAAACTTCCAGTAGATATTTTTTCCAACATCTTGTCTGTTTACATATAAGATTCATCCTAAATTTAAACATCGGTTTTAAAGTCCCAGCCTTGTTTTCATGGAGCTATAAAACTCTTTGCAAATCAATGGCTGTGTGCATCACAATGAAAGTTATCTGCAACAGAACATAGTAATTTTAAAGTACCTCAGTCCTGTTGTGTGTTTTTTGTTTTTTTTTGCCCCAAAAGACTAAGGACAAAATGTAGCAAACCACAAAGAATCAATTTGTCTTGAACATTAAGAAATCCCAATGAAATCTGTTGATGAATTTCCACCAACCGGCTTGAGTCACTGCTTTGACAAATCAGGATGAAAGTCAAAATGCATTAGATGGTTTCAAAAGGAAAGCCTCTTTTATTTATAATGTTTACTTTATGTTAGGAAACATGCGTCTCTGCTAGCAATTATTTAAGAAGCATTTCAATATGGGTACTTATGTAAGCATTAGGATTTTGATTCAGATTAGAGTTGCGTTACATTGCTACGGAGTTTTCTGCCAAAGTTTTCCCAGGCCAAAGGAAATTGTACGGTGGGAATGGCTTAAGAGGAAGCTAAAAGTATATTTCTTCGTGGGGTCTTTGGTGTAAAATCTATTTCCCACAAGATGAGAAAACCATATGGACATGTGCATTCAAAGTGTTTGATCACTCATTAATAATGTTTCTTGATCCAGAAGGAAAACACTAATGCTACATTCCCCCTCACCCCAATTATTTGGCTGGGATATTTTTCATTCAGAATCTGTTGAGGAAATACCTGGAACAATATTGCCTAGATTGGTCTAAAGATAACTTCAATTGTGGGCAGAGGTGGGTTCCTACCTGTTCTATCCGGTTCTACAGAATAGGTTGTAACTCCGCAATGACGTCACGGAGCCGGTTCCTTCGGTGGCTCCGCGGGCGCCGCCATTTTGGATTTGCTTCTGCGCATGCACAGAAGCCATTTTTTGCGCATGCTCGGTCACGTGCTTTGCGCGCATGAGCGAGGCGCGACCCTGAGCGAACCAGCAGTAAAAAGATTCAGAACCCACCTCTGATTGTGGGGTCCTTGGTGCTCTCTGAGCTGGGTGGTTTTCCTGCAGACATTTCATTACCAAACTAGGTAACATCATCAGTGCTTGCAGGAAAACCACAGTTTAACCCTGAACTACAAGTATTCTCTTCTATTGATAACTTAAATTGCCTTTAGGTTATTAAGAAAGGTTGGTCATTAGTTTTGCTTTGTTTATCAGAGTACCTTTCTAAAACAAAACTCCTTACAGTTATTTCCTGATTTAAAACCACAATTGAGCCCATTTTTGTTGCTAAGTGAGACAGTTGTTAAGTGAAGTTTGCCCCATTTTTCGATCTTTCTTGCCACAGTTGTTAAGTGAATAACTGCAGTTGTCAATTTAGTAATGTGGTTGTTAACTGAATCTGGCTTCCTTATTGACTTTGTACGGTGGTGGGATTCAGCCAATTCGCACCACTTTGGGAGAACCAGTTAACTTTCTGAGCAATTTGGTGAACTGGTTGTTGGAAGAAATTATTAGGGCAGAGAACCAGTTGTAAAATTATTTGAATCCCACCACTGACTTTGCGTCTCAAGCAGTTCATCTAATTGCTCTGGATAAATAATGAATCAACAGGAGAAAGTGAAAATCAAGAGGGATATCCTCCTCTGTCATACAGATTGCAAACATTAAGGGTGATTGCAACACGTCTTTCTTTAGTTCCTACACATATCAGCCAAGAAAACCAACCAATTAATATTTTATATGAACCAGACTTCATTCAGTACCCAAGGGGACGGTGTTGACAAATTCCCTGGCATTCTCAGCTTTAAATATCAAAATAATTTTTCTAAACTTTAAATTTCAACTAGCTGATAACCCGGTGTTGCCCAGTTTGTTTTGTTTTTTGTTTAAAGAACCAATCCCCCTTACCAGAGAGAGCCTCCTTCTGGAGTACTGTGAAGCCATTACCATGGCAACTCCACTGTGCTGTACAGTAGAAGCCATTTTAAGGCACAACAGGCTGTATCTTAGCAGAACTTGAATCCAAAAGGCACACTATGACTGTCAAAAGTACTGTGATTTGACACTATAACTATAATTCATTCCTTTTTATTTCAGCAGCCCAGGCATTCCAGAGTTATGCCGAAACACACCCACACCCACACACCTCGAGGGGTGTTAGGGGTGTCTTATCCCCACAGTATTTGTTTCCAGAGAGTAAGTCATGTGTGTGCCAAGTTTGATTGAAATTGCTCGAGGCATTGCAGAGTTTTGCTGTATTCCGATGCAATAGCTTGGAATTGCAAGATTGATGGGTGTTCCAAGTAAATAGAAGAACAAGTGTTGTAAAATTTAAAAGTAAACTGCAGACCAGCTGTCTTTGCCTGTATGTGATCATATATAATCCTTGCAACATCACAAAATAGTTTTAAAATGCATCTGTTGCACTGCATGCCAGCAGACACTTGAGTTAGGATGATACGTCCTGTCTCCCTGAGGGACATTCTTTTGAAGTTTTCCCTACTTTGAAAGGCTATTTGATCCAAGTCCAGTTGAAAGATAAAGAAACTTAAGCTAATGGATTGTTTCAGCGTACTGAGTAGATCAGTTTTTCCCACTCTGGTAATATATATTACTTTGATGGTACCGTATTTTTCGGAGTATAAGACGCGCCCTAGTTTTTGGGGAGGAAAATAGGGGGGGGGGAAATCTGCCTACCAGGTATTCCTCTGTCTAGCATCCTTAGTCTGGTCAGCTTCAGCACATTATTTTATCCCCTGATTAGGACTGGGGAAAAAGCTACAGCACAGCTGATAGAGAGACGCAATTAACAAAGCATGCAAAGCCGGAAAGATCATTAGCACCTGAGAAAAAAAGGTTCTTTGGAGGGAATAGCAATGAAAAATGGCTGCAAAGACTTAGGACTTTAAAAAAAAGCTTATTTGGAGGGCGCAGCAATGAAAATAGGCTGCAAAGATAGCTTCACTCTTCATTCACCTTGTTAGGTCTGAAAAAAAAGCTTTGAAAAAGCTACATTCGGAGTATACGACGCACCTGAATTCTCAGCCCCAATTAGGGGGAGAAAAGGTGCGTCTTATACTCAGAAAAATACGGTACATTTTATAAAATACTTAACTGACAAGGGGAATACACAAGTATAATGTTTTATTATTAATTTCAGAGAAATATTAACAGTGTTATCAATACTTGTAATAAGCTATAGCTAGCATTTAGGCATATTCTGGATTTTTAAATGGATTTCATCAATATTTTAAAAAGCAAAATATGTATAAGTGGAGTTCTAAATGGTGCAAAGACAGTGCTGAACATTTGATTTGTTTCATATAATTTATGGAACAAGATTTAGCAGAATGGAAAAGACAAATGATTTCTAATACCCACGTAGGTCCCAGATTTGGAATTGTATTAAGGGAAATTCTGTTATAAAAAATTAAAACTGTATGTATGAGATTTCATGATGTATTAAAAGGTTTACATGATGATGAGCAGGGTAAAATAAGGAGTTTAGCCAACTCAATTTAAAATATCTTGATGGAAACCAAGATAAACTTTAATATCTTCTCAGCATCATTTCAAAATCTTTTTAAAAAATGCTTTTTATTAGAGATTTCAACAATAGTAAAAGATAATACAAATTGAAATAAAATGATTTTAAAATAAAAAATAAACTACTAACAATCAATAGCATAATTAATATGCATTACAGTATGACCTACCATGATTACCTAAATAAACTATTGCTGTAAATATTATAGAATGGATCAAGACAAAAGTGCTTTTGTCTATGATGTTTATTTTCATAACTTGGATGGCAAATTCTCATAGACAATCTTATTCCCTATAATAATGTTACGGTATTTTTCAGAGTATAAGACACACCTTAGTTTTTGGGGAGAAAAATAGGGGAAAATATCTGCTTACCAGGTATTCATCTGGCTAGCGTCCTTAGTCTGGTCAGCTTCAGCACATTGTATCCCCTGGTTGACTGAATTAAAGCTTCTAAAGCACAGCTGATAGAAGCAATGAAAAAAAGCCTGCAAAGACTTATCATATTTTTCGGACTATAACACGTACCGGTGTATAAGACGCACCAAGATTTCAAAGAGGTAAGTAAGAAAAAAAAGTTTTT
This sequence comes from Pseudoxenodon macrops, assembly GCA_032467955.1. NCBI lineage: Eukaryota > Metazoa > Chordata > Lepidosauria > Squamata > Pseudoxenodontidae > Pseudoxenodon > Pseudoxenodon macrops. The sequence continues at coordinate 330,562 of JANHFT010002570.1, forward strand.
GTTCTTCCCAGCCCCAGGAGCACTCTGCAGGCCTCCCAAACCCTCTATGCACCATGTTTTTTGCAAAAACGGGCCTGTTTTTCATCCATTTTTGCGAAAAACGGGGTGCACAGAGGGTT